>JAEQML010066566.1:0-19865 GCA_016904865.1 Pissodes strobi | reverse complement strand
AGATAAATCTAATACAGCATTAGACAGAGAGATGCAATCGTGCCTCCCTTTCGGAGTAAATTTGATAAAGATATTAAGAAGAAGATAAATGATGCTGTAAGATCAATTAGAAAGGAGTACTTATCGTTAAAGTTGAAGCGATTAGAAGGAGATGTGACATTTAATAAAAATTTTAATTCTATAACAGAGCCTCTAAATAAGCTTGTGAAGAATATCGATAAAAAGCTCAAGAGACATGAAGTAACTAAAAGACCAAAAGCTCAGGTAGATCGGCTCGTACCTGACATGAAAAAAACACATCAGAGCTTACATTTTCTTATTGATATTTGTATGCCAAATTCTCAAAATTTGAGCCAAAATATGCATATATGTTGGCATTATTAGTTAAGGCCCTTATAGCAGTAACAAATGAGGTGAAAAATTGGTTAGAGGTAGTGAGAGCAGGAATGATGAAGAGCTTTAAGCAGGTCTGTATATAGCTTTAGATAGGTCTGATACAGATTTGTATACAGCTTTAGACAGGTTTGATACAGTTTTGTAGGCAGCTCTAAATAGCGTCAGATAAATCTAATACAGCATTAGGCAGATAGATGCAATCGTGCCCCCATTTCAGAGTAAATTTGATAAAGACATTAAGAAGAAGATGAATGATGTTGCTAGATCTATTCGCAAGAAGTATTTATCATTAAAATTGAAGCAATCAGAAGAAAATGAGGCATTTAACAAAAATTTCTAATTACAGTCTAATTAATTCTATAATAGAACCTCAAGCTTGTGGAGAATGTCGATGAAAAGCTCAGAAGACGTTAAGTGACTAAAAGACCAAAAGCTCAGATAGATCGGCTCGTACCTGGCATGAAAAAACACATCAGAGCTTATATTTTCTTATTGAGATTTATAGGTAAAATTCTCAAAATTTGAGCCAAAATATGCATATTTGTAGGCATTATCAGTTAAGGTCCTTATAGCAGTAATAAAACAGGTGAAAAATGGATTAGAGGCAGTGAAAGCAGGAATGACGAAGAGCTTTAAGCAGGTCTGTATACAGCTTCAGACAGGTCTGATTCAGATTTATATGCAGCTCTAAATAGCGACAGATAAATCTAATACAGCATTAGACAGAGAGATGCAACCGTGTCTCCGTTTCTGAGTAAAATTGAAAAAGACATTAAGATGAAGATGAATGCATGATGCTGCTAGATCTATTAGCAACAAGTATTTATCATTAAAGTTGAAGCAGACAGAGGAAGATGAGTCATTTAATAAAATTTAATCGTATAACAGAACCCCCGAATAAGCTTGTGTAGAATGTCGACGAAAAGCTCAGGGGACGTGTAGTGACTAAAAAAGCAAAAGCTCAGGTGGATCGTACTGAGGCTCGTACCTAGCATAAAAAACATACATCAGAGCATTCAGAGCTTACATTTTCGTATTCAGATTTATATGTAAAATTCTCAAAAATTGAGCCAAAATATGCATGTCTGTTGGCATTATTGGTTAAGGCCCTTATAGTAGTAACAAAACAGGTGAAAAATGGGGTAGAGGAAGTGAGAGCAGGAATGATGAAGAGCTTTAAGCAAGTCTGTATATAGTTTTAGCTAGGTCTGATACAGTTTTGTATACAGTTTTAGACCGGTGTGATACAGATTTGCATGCAGCTCTAAATAGCGACATATAAATCTAATACAGCAGAGAAATGCAATCGTGCCTCCTTTTCTAAGTAAATCTGAAAAAGACATTAAGATGAAGATGAATGATGCTGCCAGATCTACTAGCAAGAGTATTTATCATTAAAGTTGATGCAATCAGAAGAAGATGAGGCATTTAATAAAAATTTAAATTCTATAACAGAACTTCTAAATAAACTTGTGGAGAATATAGATAAAAAGCTCAAGAGACATGAAGTAACTAAAATACCAAAAGCTAAGATATATCGGCTCGTACCTGGCATGAAAAACATATAACCCACTTTTCACCACTTTTGTCACTGCTATAAGGGCCTTAGCTAATAATGCCAGCATGTTTTGGGTCAAATTTTGGGAATTTTACATATAAAGCTCAATAAGAAAAAGTAAGCTCTGATGTGTTTTTTAGGTGACCTACGAGCCGGTCTATCTGAGATTTTGGTCTTTAAGTTACTTCATGTCTCTTGAGTCTTTTATCGACATTCTCGACAAGCTTATTCGGAGGTTCTGTTATAGAATTAAATTTTATTAAATGCCTCATCTTCTTCTGAATGCTTCAACTTTAAATACTTCTTGCTAATAGATCTAGCAGCTCCATTCATCTTCATCTTAATGCCTTTATAAAATTTACTCAGAATTGGAGGCATGATTATATCTCTCTGTCTAGGGCCGTATCAGGCTTATATCAGATCTATCTAAAGCTGTTTAAAACTGTATACAGAGCTGCACCAGACCTGTCTAAAGCTATACACAGATCACTATCAGACCGGTCTAGAGTTGAATGCAGTTGAATAAAAAGAGATAAAATCACACTTACGGTTCTGAGTAAATTTTGTGAAGATGTTAAGAAGAAGATCAAGTCAGAGCTTAAATTTTCTTATTGAGATTCATATGTAAAATTCCCAAAATTTGAGCGAAAATATGCATATCTGCTGGCATTATTAGGTAAATGCCGAGGAAAAGCGCAATAGATGTGAAGTGCCTATGAAAGCAAAAGCTCAAATATATCGGTTCGTGTCTGGCACAAAAACACATCGGACCTTAAGTTTTCTTATGGAGATTAACATGTAAAAATCGCCAAATTTTACTCAAAATATGTAATTTAATAATATTTAAATTTTGTGATATATTTTTCGATTTTAGAAAAAAAATTGTATGCTACTCATGTGTAAAGTACCCTTTTTTACACATGGGAATGTCGCATTCACCTGCGGCTAAATATTTCCATTCATAAAAAGGGCCACTTTACACACTTGTTGCATAAATAACTATATATTTCCAAAAATGCTCTGGCACAAAAAACATCGTGCGTTAAATTTCTTTATTGAGATTTGCTTGTAAAAAACGCAAAATTTTACTCAAAATATGTAATTTAATAATATTTTTATTTTTTGATATATTTTTCGATTTTAGAAAATTATTTGTATGCTACTCATGTGTAAAGTACCCTTTTTTATACATGGGATTGTCGCATTCACTTGCGGCTAAATATTTCCACTCATAAAGAGGGCCACTTTACACACTTGTTGCATAAATAGCTATATATTTCCAAAAATGTTCTGGCACAAAAAAACATCGTACCTTAAATATCCTTATTGAGATTTGCATGTAAAAATCACAAAATTTGACTCAAAATATGCAATTTAATAATATTTTAATTTTTTGATATATTTTTCGATTTTAGAAAAAAATTTGTATGCTTCTCATGTGTAAAGTACCCTTTTTAAACATGGTATTGTCGCATTCACCTGCGGCTAAATATGTCCATTCATAAAAAAAGCCACGTTGCATAAATAACTACCTATATATTTCCAAAAATATTCTGGCACAAAAACACATCAGACATTTAATTTCTTTATTGAGATTTGCATGTAAAAATCGCAAAATTTGAGTCAAAATATGTAATTTAATAATATTTTTATTTTTTGATATATTTGTCGATATTAGAAAAAAAATGTATGCTACTCATGTGTAAAGTACCTTTTTTTACTCGTGGGATTGTCGCATTCGCATGCGGTTCAATATTTCCATTGCTAAAAAGGGTCACTTTACACACTTGTTGCTTGTTGCATAAATAACAAATAGAAAATTCCTTCCATTTTTAGGCTTTTTTGACCATACATTAAGAAAGAGAGGTTACTTCTAAGTAAAAGAGCATACTTCGTTGACCATCGATCAGAATATTGCTTTGAATCGTCAACAAAGTTATGTTGTTATGATTGTATATTAATTGGTAATGCTAGTTGATACATGCCCTCTCTCTAATAAACGTTGGATCCCAATACTTTGGCGAGACACATCATATCGACACCTCTTTCCCCAAGAGGGTCTGTTTGCGTTTCACTTTTAGGCTCTTTTGGCCATACATTAAAAAAGAAGTAATTTCCAAGTAAAAAGAGACATAATTTTCGATATTTCTACATTGCAATGTTATATTCCATGTACTAGTTCCAAGATTCAAAAGTAATTTTAATAAGAATTAATACAAAAATATGTCGAAATCAATGAATCATTATTCATAGTCTCAAGAACCAAAAGATGTCAAAAGTAAAATCTTCCCGGCTGGTTCATTTACGAGCCTGGCATCAGCGTACTCTGAAAAAACCAGAAAACCATGGAAACGTTCACATTTCTGGATTTAGAAAGCTCAAGTATACGAATTTTAAATTTGAATGGTTTCACCGTTTTTAAATTATCACTATTAAAACTTTGTATATCTTAAACGAGCAATATTTTACTAAGTTATTATAGCATCGGCTTAAATGGTCTATTTATCAGATCTAGTGTTTCCAGAAAATGTCGTCCAGAAAATATATATAGGTCAGAAAACGATTATAAACCAATCACTTCAAACACTTTATCTTATGGTTTAATTGATACATTAATATCACTCTCAGTATTTCGCCTTACGGCGTCGAATATGTTAGTGGCCTCTCAGGAGGGCGTCTATTCTTCGGCAGGACTTCAAGGGGCATTTTCAAACGTTGATCATCAATCTGAACATTGTTTTGAATCATCAACAAGCTTATGTTGTTATAATTTTATACTACTAGGAATATTAGTTGACGCATGCCCGCTCCTAATAAACGGTGGACCCCGATACGTTGAGTTCAATAAGGTGGTAAGTATTACCAGAACATTTAGACACACTGAATCGGCAATTTTGTTGCATTATAATAAAACAAAAATAAGTTGAATTACAATTTGTTTGAAAATGATTGAATAATTGGCATGTTTCATTGCGCAAAAACGGTTTGCGCGTATGAAGCATTATTTAAAGAGAAAATAAAACCTAAAATATTCTTAATTTTAGATTAGCAACTGTTTGCCTTAATTTTATATATTGATTTGCCTCTCTTAATAATTTTTTAAATATTATTTTTGGCCTATGAAAAGCATAGGCTTGTTTTGATTACAAATTTTGAATTTTTGTGCTTCAAAACGGCAAAAAGGAGCGCAAATATAATTAAAAGAGATATCGTTGCTTACACTTTATGTCAATAAACTAAACTAACCCAGTATAAATGTAAAACATTTCAACCGAAGCTCTAGTCAACTTATGCCAATGAAATCTACCTAAACCTAGATTATAGCCTCTAGAAACTAGCTTTCTCCAGGACACGAACAATTTCAATAAATTTTAATTAAATTAATTTAAACAGCAGTCAGCAGAAATCTCCTCTCCAAGAAGTAGCGATAGCTCGCCCCAACCCTTCCCTCTGGTCTTGACGGATCTTATTAATTGCAGAGGCGGCTTACCAGTGAATTATTTACTAATTAGACAACAAGAAGGCCATAATTTTGGCCCCCTCCCGTTAACTGCTGCTGCTTGCGGCCGAATTTCCTGCTCCTGCGAACTTTGCCCGAGAAGTTTGTTCAGGTGTCAGGAAGTTTGACTGGGAATATGTTTCGACCAGAAAGAATTTCTATTTGCTAATGGCAATATTTCCAGGTATTAATTAAAGATGAACGTTTGAGAGGAGTACTTTAGAGCATGCGCGTGTGATTGTCCTCAAATTTGAGTTGAATGCACCATCAGGTCTAATTAAATTTTTTAAATTAAAAATCATTCTTTGCCATCGTTGCCTAGTATTTAACAATTAATATCTGTGATAATTAAATGAAAGGTGTGTCTGTTATGCGGATGACACATCTTTAATATGTAAAAATTCTGGACGTGAAGAGTTGCGAGATAAATTGATGGATGCAGCTGAAACTTGGTTCAACAATGGGTACCTCTAGCTTCCCATTAAGCCAGTAGACGATACTTAAGGGAAATCTGTAAAAGTGTTGAAGATAAGCTTGAATAACCAATAATTAGGTTGTAATTTTAATCTCGCCACTTTGAGAAGCAAACTTTCCCTTACATTATTTGAAACCTGAAAATTAGTGAGGGTGATGCATGAAGATGCCATATTCAGCCTTTTTCTCTAAAGATCTTCCCGGTTGATATGAGAATGATGGTGACCTATGCAGACGAAACGGCATAAAAGAGGGCTGCTGTAGAGATGCATGTGAATCTCTGGATGTGGAGTCAATGAACGAGCGGCTTCTGCCCTGCTGTGGGAGCTCGTCGTCGCCTCTCCAAATATAAAGCATAATGTCCGGGACTCGGTCCAAACGAAAGAAGAAGAAAGGGAAAGAGCAAGGTCGAGGTGAGGAAAAGCCTTTCTTAAAGTCTACTACCTACTATCTACTTACCAGTATGAATATAGGTATGCTTCTTCATATCAGACTTCTGATGGAACCGCTTCCCGCAGTACTGGCAAGGATAGGGCCGGGTATCCGAATGAATGAGAAGATGCGTTGACAGCGTTGAAGACCTCTTGAACGTCTTCCCGCATTGCTTGCATTCGAAGATTTTCTCGACATTATGTACAGCTCTAAAAACAAAGAAGTCGTAGATCAGTAACGGTTTGTCAAGCCTCCAACTCTGATAAGTGGCTTGCTCTTTTGGAGGCATTAAAAAATAATGTGTTTGAGTTTTTTACCTATGTTGACTCAAGCTGATCTCATGTCCGAAAGTCTTGTTGCACAGCTCGCAAGCAAAAGGCCGTTTTCCGTTGTGTGATCTTCTCGCGTGCACTTCTAACCCATGGGGGGTAGAAAACATCTTCTCGCATTTGATGCAGGAGTACACGTCACCTGAAAGACATCCAGACATTTAAATACCTGAATTTCGAGTAACGTTCTATCTTAAAAATTGTATAATAAAACTTAGACACGTGCACTAGGACGCCATCTGTCATTTTCAGTCTATGACGTAATATTTCAAGAACACACAAGAACAGATGTTGAGCCAGGTTATAGCACACATGGTTAAGCTATTACTTGTTTGTTTCATCTTCATATAAGCACCCTTACATGTAGTCACCATTTGTAAAATACTTGAATGCTTACCTATCGGCATCATCCCGGGCCTCATCAGTAGATGATGATGATGCGGATGCATCGCGCTGGGATTGTTCAAAAAGTGATGACGCAACCTGTAAATATCTTCAGCGGACGGCGTCGGAGGATACTGCGCCCCTGACTGATTGGTGCTGGCCATTGCCGCCGCCACTGCACTGAAATACAGCGACGTAGGCGTAGGCAGAAAGCTCCTTTCCTCGCCTTCCTTCGGCTGGTACAAGTGTGGTGGAAAAAACGAAGGATGGACAAAACCTCTAGGTAGAAACGAGGGGCTGTATTCCGGGGAGCTTTTTTGTAAGGACTGGGCGTCCTTCATGAGATCAACGAACGGTGGATAGAGATAAGATCTGGTTACTGATATGGTTTCCTGGTAGCAGGGGGCTGTTTTTGAGTGCTTTTTGGGGTTATCCGGTCGCAAAAGGGCGCTGACTGAGAACGCTTCGCCTTTTTTGCTACTAGGGGAGTCTTCTTTTTGCAAGTCGGTGACGGAGAGTGGTCTTGGTGAGTCTCTGAAAAAAAAGAAGAATTTACAGTGCAGGCTTGTAAAAGTTCACCAAACAGTAAAGTCCATATAATTACAAGGAATTGAATTTCCATAAAATTATGCTTCTTTATGTTTGGAGGGGCATCATCATATACTATGATGATCATCAACCATCTTACATAGCTAGTGATCGCTATTAGAGTTAATATTTACGCATAAAATATTTTAGTGACATACCTAAGTGAGGGTGAATTCGTTCTAGAATGCGGAGGTGAATCTACCTCCAGTTCCGGACTAGTACTAGGCGATGGTCTATTCGGCGAGTGGTCCCACGTGCTGCCATTCCTCGGCGATGTTCGTTCATCTCCGCTGAAATAACTACCGTTTTCCTCTTTCTGACAGTACTTGGTGTTGTTGTTGTTCACCGGCTCCTCCTCGTCGTCAGATTTCGACACCAGCCGATTTATTCCGAAGGAAATTGGCTCTGAAACCAGAAAATAGAAATAATATTTCCGAAAATGTAATAAATTGAGAAAATATTCATAATAGGCAAATATTTCGAGATATTTAATTGGTATGATATAATATGGAGATTGGTCAATTACATGACAATCTAGGCGACCAATAGTAAGTGGTTATTTTCATCAGAACCGAAATGCAGTGATAATTCAATTAGGGGGGTGACTAGTATGACTGGCCGCCAAGTATTTATTTTTTTTTATTTTGGAATTTCGGAATTTTGGAATTTTAATCAAAAGTCGGTCCGGTTATTAGGACTGTTTGACTATAAAAATGATAGTGTCAACACTGTTCAGAATTTCGACACTTCATCACATGGATAGGTTTGAATTGGCCAATCAAATTCCGAATAGTAACAGCCCTAAAGCATTATTAATTTAATTCTTCTTCGAAAATTAAGCTCATGTATACCCTACATAATTGCTGTACCTTTGCTGTTATTACAAGACACAAAAAGAATCATTAGGAACGATATTTACCTAAAAATATTAATTGCCGGGCATATCTGTTTTATGCTTCCCCCCCAAATCAAACAAGTCATAGTTTATGATCTTATAACGTAAGTAATTACAATCAAACACTTCGTTATTAGCCGAAAGCAGTAATATTTTCATTTGCCATAAAAGTGATTAATGAACGCTCCACTTCGGTGTTCGCCTTTATTTACTTATCAATTTTCAATTATTTCATTTTGATTGATTATATTTGCTTAATTCGTTTATGAGTTTATGTAGGTTGGGCCCGTTTTCAGAAATTATCCGAATGATGCACGACTCTTTTTATGTTTTTGTCGAACGGTGGGAATGATTCGAATAGAGAATTATATTTTTATTTTATCTAAATTAGATGACGGGAATAGTAGAACATATTGTACATTTCTATTTTATGAAAATTCGCTGACACGAATGGTAGAACATACTATACATGATTCCCCGGCCTGCGCAACGATCGCTTCTTGTCAGAGAAAATCAGGCGGTTCGGGCTTCTGCTCCACTTTCGTAACACGTTCACCAGGTTACTTTCCACTTACAAGTTTTACATCAAAAATACTAGAACTAAATCATTTTCATCTCGATTTCAACTTCTTGTCTGTAAAATTCAGTATCTAAGGTGAGTGAAAGTCTAAAAATTTTATATTTTAGATGGCTATACCGGGTGGCCACGAAAGTGTTTCTTCCCAGATAGCTCGATTATGAACAATTGATTATCTATAGCAAATTACGAAAGCTAAAATTTGTAATAATTACACATCACAGCATTCTTATTTTAAATGACACTCTGTAAATTTTTTCTTCAATTCGAACTTTCTCTTCAATTTTCAATTCAATTCAATTCTTTATTGTCGAACGGAAATAATCCCAATAAGGAGACAATTAATGCACATATAGTAGAACTTAATAGAACCTAAATATTTATATTAAAAAAATTCAATAAAGCAAACGAAAAAACACAATCAAAATGGGTTTATACAGTATAGACAACTGGCAAGATTTTCTTCTTAAAAGATTTGACTGAACCTACAAATAAGTCTATATCAATGAAGCTCTGCAGAGCATTATAGTATGAACACTAGAACAGGCTCGATATATAGACTCATTTCTGGCAAGATAAGTGGAATAATTTTCTAGATAAAATTTGCGGTATGAACGTGTGTCACTACTGGTACAGAAAATGGTCAAAACCTCTTGGAAGGTAAAACCCATCCTGTTTGAAACTTAGATATTTTAGAAATCGCCATGGTACATATACGAGCCTGTTCACATGTACTTGATGACTCGGAAACCAGACCAGAGCAGCTAGATTTTATTAAAGAGTTGAACAAAGTGATAAGACTGTCCAAATTTTCAAACTCTCTAGTGTCAATCAAGACCTCTAGGTCTCTGTCTTGGTAATGATGAGTCAAAACTTAACACTTTTTTTAAGTTAAAAAACTTAACACCTCCCTCTCGGGGACTTTCTATCTTGACGTGATGAGAGGGCTCAGTAACCTTCAATATCCAGGGAGCTATGCAGGTGGTAGCGTAGCTACCAGTAGGGCCATCCATGCCGGAAAGGTCTCGAAGGATGAAGGTGAAGCTAATGAAAGTCTACAATAGTCCTCCGAAAAGAGGGTTATGCTATGGGCCAGCGACCTATACATTGAAAAAAAGACACTGCTCCGAATCATTTACTATTGCCTCTGAACCGGATGGATGCGCGGAAAAATAGACTCCAGCTACGGGAAAAGGACATTCCATTAGGAACGTGGAACGTACTAAGTTGGTACAGACCTGGAATCGCTACAAGAGCCATAAAACAATTACAACAACTGAAGATGGACGTGACAGCTATCCAGGAGATAAGATGGACAGGCAATGGAACTATGCAGATGGAAGACTCGTTAGTTATGTGATCTGGATATGAAAATAGGCACGAATATGGATGTGGCTTTGTGATTAACATGGAACTTAGATCGGCTCCAAGCCACGACATGAAGATTATACTCAGGGACCTGAACGTCAAGATAGGTAGAGAAGACTATTTAAGGCTGATAGCTGGTAACCAAAACTTGCATGAGGAAACCAACGATAATGGATCACGCCTTATCGATTTTGCTTCAACTTGCAACATAATGTTAAGACCACCCAATTTCAAAGGAAAAATATATATAAAGAAACCTGGATGTCAAACGATGGAGTAACTCGGAATCAGAGAGACCATGTGTTGACAGACATCATTGATGCTCGAAGTATGAGAAGATCAGACAGCGACTCTGACCATATGTTAAATAGGGCTAAACTAAGAACGAGACTGTCCACACAAGCAAATGAGAAACACTCAAAGATCGAGATATGGAATTCGGATAGGCTGCAGGATTTGGAAGTTGAGGCACGGTACCAACTAGACATCAGTAAAAAATTTCAAGCACTAGAAGAAACGGAGATCACAGAGGTAGAGCATGAATGGCAAGCAGTGAAAGCAGTCATAATGGAGGCGGCAGGAGAATGTGTGGGAGAAAGAAGAAGAGCACGAGTGGAAAGTGGTATGACATGGAATGTGAGGACATATTAAACCAAGCGAATGGAATATCTATAGAACCCAACAGACCAAAGTAAGGAAAATTTTAATAGGAAGCGAGCGGAAGCAAGAGGAACCTTAAGAGTAAAGAAAAAACATACCTAAACAAACAGATTAAGAGGATGAAAATAGAGAATAGGCAGAACCAGTGCAGAAAGTTTTACAAAGAAGTTAAACTACAGAGAAGAGGAACAAACATGAAAACAGTTGGTTTTGTGAAAAAGAAAACGGGAGAACTACTTACAGCGGAGCAAGACATCATCAGAAGATGGAAAGGATATTTTGAAAATTCGCTTAATACACGCAACGAAGAAAATGAAGAAGTGGCGGAGCATCAAACAGCGGAACTAAAAATCAATATAATAACACCCGAAGAAGTCAAAGAAGCAATAAAAGCGCTGAAAAGTGGAAAAGTTCCAGAAAGTGATAGCATTCAAGCGGATCTAATAAAAAAAGGTGGGCCTGAACTACATGCCAAAATACACCAAATTACAAAAATGATTTGGGAACAAGAGAAGATGCCAGCTGAGTGGAGCGGGAGCATAATTATCTCAGTGCATAAAAAAGAAGATAAAGAATCATGTAAAAATCATAGAGGCATTTCACTAATCAATGTTGCATACAAAATATTATCCATTGTGGTATTGAAAAGATTAACACCATTCACAGAAGAAATATTGGGAGACTACCAATGCGGGTTTAGACCTGGCAGATCAACCATTGATCAGATATTCACCAATCAACTGGACAGTGCTATGGTCAGCAATGACCGAAATGGGCATCCCAAAGAAATTAGTGTCAATGACGCAGATATGCGGCAGCAACTCTTACGCACAAGTGCGAGTAGGATGGTCACACCTCAGAAACATTTACTATCCCTCCTGCTTTTCAACCTCATCATCATCATCAACATCAATCAGCTTATAAGCTTGTCCACTGTTGGACTTAAGCCTCCCTTAAATGCTTCCATAGCTCTCTATCTTGTGCAATCTGTATCCAGTTTGTCTCTATGCGTCGTAAATCGTCGGCCCATCTTGTTGGGGGACGCCCTCTGCTTCTAAAGGCATCTTGTCTGGGCCTCCACTCAGTAATTCGGTTTGTCCACCTATTATCGGTCATTCTCGCAACATGTTCCGCCCAGTTCCATTTTAGATTGGTTATTCTTTCCACAGCATCTGGTACTCCGGTTCTTCTTCGGATTTCTGTATTTGGGATCCGATCTCTAAGAGATATGCCTAGCATTGATCGTTCCATTGCGTACTGTGTGGTTCGTATCTTATTAAGTGTTCTTTTAGTGAGGGTTAGGGTTTCTGCGCCGTATGTGAGAACAGGCAGGATACATTGATTGAAGACCTTTCGTTTAAGACATACGGGACGCTCTGATTTCAATATGTCCCAGAAGCTACCAAAGGCAGCCCATGTAAATCCTACCCTTCGATGTAGTTCACTGTTTGATTGTCTCTGCTAATGCGTATTTCATGGCCTAGATATTTATATGAGACAGTCTGTTGTATTTGAGTTCCATCAATATCGATATTTTCGCTGAGAACAAGGTTTGTCATTATTTGTGTTTTTGCGAAGTTTATCTTTAGTCCCACTTGTCAGGAGGCCTCATTTAGCCTTTCCAGCATTTTCCTGGCATTATCGATACGGTCTGCTATTAAGAGCATTTCTCCATTGATATTTATGCCCAGGTCATTCCAATCTATTTTTTTTGCATGCAAATTCAACAGTAGTAAATATCATAGGGGAGATAGTATCTCCTTGCCGTACACCTCTTTCAATCCGGTACTTTTTAGTGTCTTCTTGAAGTCTAACACTTGCTGTTGTGTTTTCATATATGTATTTGATTAATGTAGTGTAGCGGTGATCTATTCTACAGTCGGCTAATGCCTCAAGCATCTTATGCTGGTTAATTGTATCAAACGCTTTTTCATAATCTACGAATATTAGGGCCAGTGGTTTATTGTACTATATGGCTTTCTCTATAAGACCCTTTAGAACTTGTAGATGGTCGTTTGTGCCATATCCTGGTCTAAATCCCGCTTGCTCGCGTGGTTGGTAAAGGTCTAGCTTGATACTTAGTCTTCTAGTAATAATCCTAGTGAAGAGTTTGTATATATGTGATAACAGGCTTATGGGTAGTTTCCAACATTTGTTATATCTCCTTTTTTATGTATGAGTACGATGATTGCGTTATTCCACTGGTCCGGTGTTGTTCCTTCAAGAATACATTCATTGAACAGGATTTTTAGTGCGTGTAATAATCTTTGCCCTCCTATTTTTATGGCTTCGATTGAGATTTCGTCTTCCCCGGGTGCCTTTTTATTTTTCATGTCTGTAAGAGCCGTTCTTATTTCTGACAGAGTAATTTCAGGGATATCCTCCGAGCCCTGATTGATAACTTTGGGTACTGTGGTATTGGTGCTGTGCTCTCCGTGTTTTCGATAGAGTTTTCTGTAGAAAATTTCCACTGTATCAAGTATGTCCTCTCTATTTGTTACTGTTTGTCCTTTTGTATTTGTTATTTTGCAAATATTCTTTCTACCATTAGCCACTTTTTGTCTTAGGACTTTCAAGCTTTTATTTTCCTCTATGACTTTGGAAGCGACTTTCGTATTATATGTCCTCATGTCTTTTCTTACTGCCTTTGAGATGTCCTTATTCAATCTTTTGAATCTTTCAAGGTTGGTATCATACTTGTCTGTTAATTTTCGTCTTTCTTCCATTAGCTTTTTTGTATTTTCGCTTAATTTTTCCTACTTTTCGGCGTTTTTTGGAAAGTGTCTCTTTTCAGCTTCTTTAATTCCTGTCACAATGCTATCATTAAGCTTTTCTATGTTTACAGTACCATTTTCTATATATTAGGACTTGTTTAACTGTTCCTCGATATCTTTTTGAAATAGAGTCAGGTTCCCAGGGTAACTCCTTCCTCTCCTGTGGCGTTTTAGTAGAATTTTGTCCGTTCTTTTTCCAGGTCTACTACTACTTTCGCTCTGATCATTCTGTGGTCGCTACCCACTGGACCCCCCGTCTGGACTTATCCAGGTCCACTTCGTTTGAGGCTTCTTGTTGGAATAAGTGTTCATCGCGTAGAGCCCATGTTGTTGTAGACAGTTCAGCAACCTCTGTCCTCTTTCATTTCTCTCTCCGTATCCGTATTTTCCCATTGAGGTTTCGGAATTATCCTGTTGCTTACCGATTTTTGCATTAATATCGCCAACTAATATGGTGTAATGGGTTGGGATTGCACGCAAGGCTTATGTCACATCGTCATAGAAAATTTCGAGTTGTTCTCTCTCAGAGCTAGATGTGAGTACATATGCTTGTATGATTTTAATGTTGTATCTTGAATTTAGTCTTAATATTAGGAAGATAACTCGTGGACTTATACTTTTTATATCTTTTATGTTTTGTGAATGTCTTTTATGTATAATAGAGCCCACTCCCCTTTCCGATGCGTCCTCCTGTCCTATATGGTGGAACGTGTGGCCTGACTTTAGGATGTGTTGGTTTTTTCCTCTTCTTCTAACCTCACTAAGACTCGCGATGTCCCATCTGATATTTTCTAGTTCTTCATTCAGTTGCAGTAATTTTTGGTCGGATATCAGAGTACGTGCGTTGTAAGAAGCTATTTGCAGTTGTCGTCTTTGTTGGTAGCCAGATCCACTCCGGGGATTCTTTGAACCCGCCGCTCGTGATCTGATCTGACCGCTACCGTAGTCACTAGTCAGTGATCTTTGAGCTGCCGGAGACTGAGGGTTATTTCTTATTTCGTCCTTCCATTTTTGAGCATTTGGGGTTTTGGCCTTACATGTACCACGCTATAGGAAGCTGCAATGCAAATGGGCTTCAAAGTCAACGAGGACAAGACTAAATATATGGTAATGTCAAGAAATGTCAGAAATAGGGTCAGGCAGAACATCTATATTAACGACCACAACTTTGAAGTTGTAAAGGAGTTCAAGTACCTGGGCGCGATAATTACCCAGGATAACCGTGTTAAGAAAGATGTGGCACCCAGAATAGTCGCGGCAAACAGGACCTTTTACTCCATTCAACACTTAATAAAATCTAAGCTTCTCTCCAGGAATACTAAGATTCGCATTTACAAAACCATAATCCGCCCTGTGGTGACATATGAAAGCGAGACTTGGACTCTTAACCAATAAGAAATGAATAAACTGCTGGTATGGGAACGTAAGATTCTACGCGCCATTTACGGCCCTTGTAAGGATGCTAACACGCAAGAATGGAGGCGTGGCCATAATCATGAACTCCAACAACTATTTGGGAAAGAGGGCCTTACTAGGCATATAAGGGCTTAGATGAGCAGGTGATGTAATAAGGAGCTATGATCAGCGCCTAGTAAACACAGCTTTTTGGGAGAGACCGCTTGGCAGAAGACCAGTGGGACACCCCAGAAATCGATGGAGGGACGCTGTAAGGGCAGACCTTAGGAAGATGGGCATTAGACTGTGGGAAATAGAGGCACAAGACCGCCAAGGATGGAGGGCAATAGTGAATGCGGCCAAGACACACGACGAGTTGTAGAGCCAAACAAGAAGAAGAAGAAGAAAACTTAACACTTGAAACCATTAACAAAAAAATCAAAATGGTTGTTCTGTGACGTTAAGAAAAAGACAGTTAACAAATAGGTTAAACTTTATACTGTGACGCAATATAAGTGGGCAAACCACTATAAGTAAACAAGCGGCGTTGCTTCATTTATGATTATGCATTTTTCCTTAGCTCCGATAGGGAACAAACCAAGGCGTCCGAAGGAAATTTTTCAAAAGGACTGCTAATCAATCATTCTTCGTATGAAAAGCTCTTCAATCTGAAAATTCTCAAACGATGTTTTAAAAACACTTCATTTTTTTTAGATTTTTGTATGTTTTTTACAGACATTTTGGGTTTTTTTTTGAGGGTTGGAGAAGATCTTACGTATGTAAACCAAACTAACCAAAACTCCTTTTCTAACGGAAAAATGTTCGAAAAGGACATTAAATTTTTCGAAAACTAAATAATATCAAACAAATAATTTTGTTTAGAAAAACAATGGTCCTTAAGATGATTTTTTCGTATTTTATATTACCAGTTAGATTGAAGTGATAGAAATTAAGTGCACATAAACGTAGTTACTTGTTTTATGAATTATTAGTTTGTAGTAGATATGTTCTATATTGTTGTGGAAGATTCATTTTTACCTTGTAATTGATTGCCTTTTGCTCCACAAATGATTACAATTTTTTTGAATTTGTAATAGAGCCTCTTCGCTCCGGCCCCAGGATGTAAACTGCACTAGTGCTAGCTTAGTGACCCTAATGAAATTCTTAAATATCATATGATATTCGTAGATCATATGATATTTAAGAATTTCATTAGGGTCACTAAGCTAGCAGTTGTGCAGTTTACATCCTGGGGCCGGAGCGAAGAGGCTCTATTACAAATTCAAAAAAATTGTAATCATTTGTGGAGCAAAAGGCAATCAATTACAAGGTAAAAATTATTAGTTTCTAGTAAGTCAGTTTGGGTTAGTCTTGGTTAGTTAGTGTGAGTTGGTAAAAATTATGCGTATCTCTTAGCCCACTTGGTATTTAAAAGGAATTGGCATTTTTAAAATTAATTTTGGTTAGTTGGAAGTGGCAGAACTTATGTGCTCATTAAAGGAGCTTTCTAGTTTTATAAATATTTTAGTTATTGATAAGTTTGGGTTACTGTTGGTTATTTATATTATCCCAAACTAACCCATAACAAAAAATGTCAACTGCAAACTCCCTACAAAGCTAAAGAAAGATGTAGTTTGCACCTTAAGTGCGTTACATGCGCACTAATTTTTAAAAACAATTTTATCTAAAATGAATCGTTGACTCGCCCTGTATATAACGCTATTCTATCCCAACCGAACCGTTCAAAACTAATTAAGCCGGGGCAAATTGGACGTTATTATTGTAGGAAATAACATTCGGCGACAGAGAGCGGCGCTTTCGAATCAGAGTGGAAACGGTGCCAAACCAACCAAAACAATCATGGAAAATCTGAAAACAACGGCTGTTTGAATTGCGCCCAATTTTCAATCAACTACTGTTGTTTTTACCTGGAAAACGACGGAGACGAGGAAAATTATTGCCGAATTGGAAAGTACGTTTCGTATTTTCCAGGCTGGGTTTTATTATTGGGTTATTCAAAGATCAGAGTTTATATTCGGTTTTGAGAAGTAAAATTACTTAACCAAGAAACTGCTATTTTCAGCCTAATATTTTGCTTTAACATTTACATACATTATATACACAGTGTTCGAGAAATAGACATGGCTCTTCTAAGAATCGTATCGTGAATTAAAATAACTTTGGCGCCAATATTTTCCAGACTAATTTGACCACACACTGTATATGACAGAATACCACTAATCGCATCCCTGAAACTAAATCACGTGCGAACTATCTTCCACCCTTTATTTTCGTCTTCCGTTCGTCCCGTATACCAATTTTAAGATTTGCATTATCCGTTATTCAATATGTAAATGGCACACTAACCGGCGCAATTTTCAGATTAAGCCTCGAATTAGAGGCGGAAGATCCTCGATCCCGTTCAATATCCTCATTGTCCTTAACGAGGTAATGAGGCCCATTTGTACCCGGAATGAAAGGGATTTAAGACGGATTAGCTTAAAAGTGCTCAAAGGGTGTGGAACGGATAATAATAGACTTTTAAAAAGACCCCGTCGATGTGAATGTTGATGTTCTAACTTATGGGATTTTCGAGAATATATCTCAGGTTTGTATCTTTTGTGGATTTTGATGCATTTAACTGATTTGATATCGTTTGGTTTCAACATGGGTTTTAACCTTTTAAAAATACTCCACCACTGGCCACGCTATATTTTTAGTTTATGATAGAAATCAACATCTTTAACTCCTTTAAAGTAGCGCGCCACTGTTTTCTAGCTTTGATATATTTTGTGACGTTTTTATAACATTCTTATACCCCCAAAAATGCACCGCCATTGCACTGGACCGATTTTACTAATTCTTATTATTTTTATATATAAATATCGAAACCTATATTATTCCAACCATTCCACCCCGACGCATTTCCAATCAAAACAACCATGCAAATCGCACCCAACCGACAGCTGTTCGATTGCGCGACATTATTTCCAATCATCTCCGCCAAAAGAGCAAATAATAGAGCAAGTGTTAAAATAAGAGAAGTCGTCTCGGGGCCGGCTGTTACCCATGAATAATTCAGAACTACCCCCGTACACATTACACCCCCATCCTTTATGTTGTACATTTATCGGGGCCGTTCTGTTTATTGGAGGGAGCCCCGAAACTAACCCCCGTCGAAATTGTCTCTCGGTGAGCAGCTAATGATTCGAAAAACCTTTGAAGATTAGTTTTGTTTCCTGCTTTTATTTGAGATGCCTTATTCAATTGTGAAGGATAAATATATAAATGCGACAATGCCATTTAGAGAAAATTGTACCATAGATTCATGGCGGGCAGTTTTGAATTTTAGTTACTAAAAATCACGAACAATTTTAAATGACTTGGACCAGGTGAGAACTCAACCAACAACTGTTACAACACAAAGCCAAAGTGGCGTTGATGTCACGTTTCGTAGGCCAAAGATCTTCGGCTTGAAGCCAAATTGTTTTTTTTATGACAGTGGCACACACACTAAAAGAAGATCTTAGGGCGCTCGACGAGCGGTGTGTGTACGAAGATGTTGATTGACACGTTTCTTGAATAGTTCCACAGTGATGATGTGCGCCAGACAAAGGAGTTTTTGTAAAGCGATGTTCTAGGTGTTTCCAGTTGTACGGCGAACTAGTGTGCTCCTGCCGTGTTCGGGTAAACAACCAAATATACACAAATCTTTTTTGCAGGAGGATATATTGAGCCTCTCGATCAAATTTTGCCGAATCTTGTACTTAAGGGAATTTTTACTGCCGCTAATAACATGTGAGAAATAGTAAAGGCAACATAATTAAGTATCATTTTTTTACCTACGTTTCTAACATGGAACGATATCGATTTTA
The DNA here is from genome assembly GCA_016904865.1 of Pissodes strobi. NCBI lineage: Eukaryota > Metazoa > Arthropoda > Insecta > Coleoptera > Curculionidae > Pissodes > Pissodes strobi. Next base: position 661 of record JAEQML010066566.1, on the reverse strand, counting down.
TTGTGCACTGTCCTGATAATACGGCTTGTTGCGTGTGTAAGTAGGCAACACAAAATACACGTATAATAAGTTGTGGTATGATAATGCTACGAGGCGCCGTCAAGTATGTTTTTAATAATGTTTGATTTGTACAATGACGTTCTAGCTCAAATTTAAAAAAAAGTGAGAACATATTTCCAGTTTTTAATGTTTCATTTCAATAACTAAAATCATGGTTAACAAGAAGTGTAATTGTTACCAAGATGACCTCCAAAAACCATATTTCACGCCGAAATAGTTTGATCCGAGAACCATCATAAGACAGTTGAAAGAAGTAAAAGTCGGGCAAATCGAGTTGTTCGATGTTGCCAGTTCAAGTTGGATTACGTTTGTTTTACGTAAACCCTAATCTATTCATGTTCACTTTTAGCAGTTAGCTAGTAGCGTTCCAACTGCGTCGGCCGTAGCGCTATTTTCTGGGGCTTTAGTATATCTGTACCATCAACTACGTGGTCAAAATTATTGGGCTCAGCTCTATGATAAAAAATTCAAGGCACACAATACAGTAAGTATCACTATACTCGTTTCTAATCTAAAATCTTAAATCCTTATACAATCCAAAATCCTGTCGGGACATCAAAATACCCGACAAAAATTCCACGTTTAGAATCAAATCAAAATA
>MU194253.1:5306-19867 GCA_016904865.1 Pissodes strobi | reverse complement strand
TGTGACAAAAATGAAGCAAAATACTAACAGCTATCTTTTCCGTCAAATAATTATTATTAATAGTACCGGTACCAGGTAAGTCAAAAAAGTAATTTTTAACGTACAGGGTGCGTTAAAAATGTTGCAACAACGCTACCAATAGGAAATATACCTACTTCCTCTCAACGAATTTTTTATTGATACTATACTTCACGAAAATAAATTTAAAAAAAAAATGTCAAATACGTGTCACGGACCCAAAAATATTATTGATAATATACAGGCTGAAACGAAAAGTAACATTTTTCTGTTAGCAGTATAGCAGTATATCGATCAGTATTATTCTTCACAACTTATTATGCAAATATTTCTTGGAATCATTTACGGCATTCTGTAAAAAATCCGGTAAATAGAAAAATAATAACCAGAGTAGTTTTATTTTAAAACAATTCATACTGTAATAGAATAATTGGAATATTGGCATTATGTCTTCTGTTACCAGCATCCAAAACCGTTACTAATAAGGTTGTAGCCGGATATCTTACTGTCGCTTCGTATCGCGAGTAACCCAGATACCACAAAACTGACGCAACATGGGCACACGTTCCTAGTTTCCTTGCACCAGATTTGCAAGAACAGTATTATCATCGAATTGCGTCTTCTTGATATTCAATGAACGAGTGATGTTTAATCGCATTGCGGTGGCGCGAGTAAATGCGCAACCTAATTATGTTTTGATTATCCATTAGTGTATCTATTTGAAGTTCATTATCTGGTATCCTTCGAGTTGCATCTTGAATGTAGGAGGAAGCAAGATTAAGCTGTTATATGCCTATAGTAATGTCTCTTAGATAAACCATACGAAGATGGGGAAACGCAGGGACGTGATTTTGATCTGAACGTCTCCATCTGGCATTTCCATATCTATTTCTTGTTCGACTCTTATTTGGAGGTTATTTATTTCTCTTGACCTTGGCAATATCTAACGAGCTAATTGTATTTTGACTCCCTGCATAGCTATAGGTTCCCGATATTTGTTGATAATAGCACCACAGATCCTGTGGTAATATGGGAGATTGGTATCGTTTCTGAGAAAAACTTGAAAATGTCCATTCCTAGCTTTCACAATCCATCGAGTTTTAGTTACTAAACGAGAAGCATACGCTTCCTCTGACTAAGTTGTTGCTCTCCGGGTCTTAGTTGGTAAGGCATTCTACACTCAATACCCAATCTGAAAAGTATGGCCGTTGGATAGTTAACAAGTGGTACCCTTTATGGGTCCAGAATGACTGCCGTAGTACTTGAAAGTTGCTACTTTTGGAATATCATAATAAGTACCATCTATAAAAGCGATAGCTTTTCTCTTAGTTATTGCACACAAGTACTGGAATTCTTCATTAGAAAAACAATTTTCATCAATATAAGTCCAGTAACTATTACAGGTATTTTGCTTTTCTGAGCTCTTGCAATAAACAAGCAAGTTTTTAATGACATAGAGTCTGTTTACATATTGCAGGCCTAGCAACAATGGTCTGAGTAAAAGAAAATTATTTTTATTTGCGCTTTTTGACGCGAAAATTAAGTATACATTATCATTTCGTAACATTATATCGCATTTACTCGCGCCACCGCAATGCGATTAAACATCAATTCATTCATTGAATACTGATCGATATACTGCTATAGCGCGCCAAAGGCAGTCTAACAGAAAAGTGTTACTTTTCCTTTCACCTTGTATATTAACAATATTTTTTTTTGTTTTCCCTGGTACGTATTTGACATTTTGTTTTTTAATTTATTTTCGTTAAGTATAGTATTAATAAAAACATCGTTGAGAGGAAATAGGAATATTTTCTATTGGTAGCGTTGTTGCAAATGTTTTGACGCACCCTGTACGTTAAAAATTATTTTTTTGACTTACCTAGTACATATGCGACATTTTAAAACATCTTCTTCTTCTTCTTCTTCTTAAGCCTTTTAAGTCCATTCCTGGATGTAGGCCTTTTCTTATGTCTTTCCATCGTTCTCGATCTTGCGCTGTTCTGATCCATGACCCCGCTGCTCGTTTTAGGTCATCATACCATCTATTTGGTGGTCTTCCTATGCCTCATTTGTGCTCATACGGTCTCCATTCAATAATCCTCCGGGTCCATCGGTTTCTATCACTCCTTGCGACATGTCCTGCATAGCTCCATTTGAGAGAGGCTGCTCTAATTGCGATGTCTGTTACTTTGGTAATAGCTCTTATCCGTTCATTGCGATATCGGTCTCTTCTGCTTATACTGATCATCGCTCGTTCCATCGCCCGCTGAGTGATTTTTAGAGTGTCTGAGTTGTATTTCGGGTTTGTCCATGTTTCCGCTCCATAAGTCAAGACTGGTAGAATGCACTGGTCAAAAACACGTGATTTTAGGTGTTGTGCTATGTTTTTGTTTCGAAGAATATAAGACAGTTTTCTAAAGGCAAATCAGCCTAATCGAATTCTCTTTTTATCTCTTCTTTTTGGTTATTTCTTCCTAGTGTTATTTTCTGCCCAAGGTATATGTATTCTTCCACTCGATTTATTTCATTTCCATCTATTTCCACTTTCACGGTTTCTCCTGGGCACATTAGTTGGGTTTTGGATAGGTTCATCTTTAATCCAACCATAAGGGATTTTTGGTGTAGGTCTCTAATCATTTCTCTTAGTTCTTCTATGCTTTTTGCGATGAGTATGATGTCGTCGGCATATCTTAGATTCGTTAGCCATTGGCCGTTAATATTGATCCTTTTCTCCCTCCAGTCGGTTTTCTTAAACACGTCTTCGAGAGCAAGTGTGAAGCGTTTTGGAGATAGTGAATCACCTTGTCTGACTCCTCTTTTCAACGGCACAGGTTGGGTGTTCTCATGTGCTATGTATATTGCTGCTGTTTGGCTATTTATTTCTTTGATCAGGTCTATGTATCTTTGGTCGACTCTACTGTTTGCCAGAGATTTGTAAACGGCCCAGAGTTCTATGCTGTCAAAAGCCTTCTCATAGTCAATGAACGCCAGACACAGTGGGAAGCCATATTCGTTTGACTTTTCTAACGCTATTTTCATTGTGAACAGGTGATCGTTTGTTCCATAGTTTGCCCTAAAGCCAGCCTGTTCTGGGGGTTGATAGTCATCCAGTTTTCGTGTCAGTCTATTAGTTATTACTTTTGTTGGTAGTTTAAGTAGGTGTGACATCAGGCTTATAGGTCGGTAATTTTCTAACTTGGTGGTATCTCCTTTTTTGTGTATTAGTATCACTTGCGCTGTTTTCCATTCTCGTGGCACACCACCGCTATGCAGGCACCCATTGAGCAGAGCAGTAACCTTTCCCAACAAATTTTCGCCACCCTCTCTGATTATATCTATAGATATGTTGTCTTGGCCCGTAGCTTTATCTGATTTTGTGCTATTTATGATCTTTCTCACTTCTTCCTTTTCAATGTCAGGAATTTCTTCTGATCCAACGTTTAACACCCTTATATCTGCTCTATAATTTTCTTCATTATCAGCGCTATAGTGTAGTTAATATCATTTGTACCGGTACTATTAATAATTATTAATTGACGGAAAAGATAGCTATTAGTATTTTGCTTAATTTTTGTCACACCCTGTACAATGTGAATGGGTTTTTTGATGTTCCTAGTATATGTGCTCAATATTTAAAGCATAATTATGGTCATTTGGTAACATATAAGTGACAACAAAACTGCATTTACAATTTGTGGTATCCTCTCAATACTAAACCTTATTATTTTACCGCATACCCCAAAATGGGATTTGACAGCCAATATCTCGAAAACCGCTCGAACGATTTCGTTGGTGTAATGATAACTTCTGATCGGTAACTCAAAAACAACATCATATCAAAGTTTCAGCCAATTTGACCGAAACCACATTTTCATAAGCTCCCTGCGGGGTCCTTTTGTAGAGCGATACTGATACAGGTCAGTATCATTAAGTTCATGCTGGAAGCTCAAAGCAGAACCCTGGGATTCAATATCAAAGAAAACCATATTGTAGAGGAGACATTGTGACCTAATCAAATTGATATTCCACTCATACACTCGAATTTCTCAACCTTGAGCTGGCTACATTATCTTTTAATTCTCCAAAAATTCTAAATATATTATTTTGATTAATATATGATACATCCACATTCCACAAGTACTGAAATTTAATATATTACTTTAAAAATATCATGAAATTAAAATAGAATACAAGAAAGAACAAAATAAATGGCAAATCTTGTATTTGTTTCAAAGCCACCTATCAAGGTTATTTTCCTATTTATGCAATATGCACGCGGTGGTGCAATATTTATTTGATAAGTTATGCAAACAATATTGATATTTGTTTCAGAATGCAGCATCTCCCGGAAATTTCCTTCTCTTTTCTGTCCACCCAAACCTGTACACATTGTCAGCTTCCCGTTACTTGCGGACCAGTTTACGTCGTTAACGATTTGAGCATTCTCTGCGGAAGATGTCGAATGACCGCCAAAGATCATTACAGGTATGTAACATATAAATCATAATAAAAAACAAAATCAACTCTCACAGTCCATAACAGACGCGTATGGTAAAGAGTGGTTCATTGTCATTCAGAGCAAAATACATGGTACTAACAAATATTCAATATCAGTACACAATAAGAGCAAAGTGTATAATAATTACTCTCCTAGTACAACCGGTGCTACTGAGAGGCGGATAAAATTTTGACACCAAGCAGGTATAACGCTTAGTTTATGGTGTAAATGCGAAATTTTAATAGACACTAAGACTACCATGTATCGTCCATGACTCGCTTGGTCCGCTCTGGGAGCAATACGAACAGAAGCCAGCCAAAACTAACCCAAGGCATAATTCACCGCATTTATCTTAAGATAAGAGTCCCATTCCACCGAACTTTACCTATTAATTTCGAGAAAAATATCAATCAATCAATCAATCAAATAAGGCTTTATTATCATAAATTTCAAGAAATTCATTGACAAAACTGGAAAAAAAAGGTCGTCAGTTTGCTAAATACTTAAAATAGTCATACACTAAAGGTATAATACAGTAATAAAACTGGTCAATAAAACAAAAAACTAAGAGTTAAAAATATAGTTAAAATCAATCACAAACAGACAGAATTAAAAGTCTTCCACACAGACCCAATTACAAACGTTAAAAGCAGGTAGATACACAACAGAAACAAAATATTTAAAACCAGTTTAAAACAATAAAATAAGACAAATCAATTAAAATTATGCCCGTAGTACTCCTCAACAGAATAACATGCAAGTGACACCAGAAGGCCTCCGATCCCCTTCCTAAATTTCGCATAACTGTTCAGGCTTCTCAATTCCAATGGCAAATGATTAAAAATTTTATTGGAATTATAAAATATAGAGTTTTAAGTCAGAGAAGAAGAAGTAATGGGTAGATATACAAAGTGTGAGCTTCTAGTATTATTAACAGCATGTAACGGCTGAGAGGGATTGAAAATGTTGTTTTTGTATTTTCGAAACATTATACATGCAGATTCTAGTATAAAAAGAGATGCCAAGGTCAAGATACCTTCCGAAATAAAATGAGGCCTACAGGATTCATCACGATTCAGACCACAGAGGCATCTCAAGGCTCTTTTCTGAATAACAAAGATCCGTTGAAACAGACCTAGTGAGCAGCAACCTCAGAATGCAATACCGTATCTCTCACCAACAGAAAAATACACAGTCCTGGCAACAGACTTGTCCAAATGACATTTCACAGTCCAAACGGCATAGCAACTCGCTGACAATTTGCCACACAGTTCTAAGATGTGAAATGAAATGAAATGAAATGAAATGTTTATTAAATCCCTCAGACACAATTACATGTATGGATTAAGTCAAAATATGCAGTGACCGTTCAGTCACTACTACAAAGCATACCTAGACACGAAAGAAAAAAAAACATCAGTAATCATAATATTCTTCCAAACTATAAAACGACCGAGCCACTAAGAAGTCGTGAATACTATTTCTAAAGGAATTTTCATTCGTAATATTTTTAAATCTGTTTGGAAGTTTATTATATAATTTGATACCCCTATAATATATATTATTTTCCACTAACTTAAAAGAATGTATTGGATATACGAGATCCTGGCAACCACGAGTATCATAGTCATGAAAAAACGAATTTTGTTGAAATTTTCTTATATTTTTTCTTACAAAGAGAAGGACTTCAAATATATATAATGAAGGTAGTGGCAGAATCCCGTACCTCCGAAAAAGGGGCTTGCACGAGGCCAGTCTCCTCTCCCCAGCAATTGTGCGAATTGCTCGCTTTTGAATTTTAAATGCTCGTTCCAGAAAGGAAGAACCACCCCAAAAAATTAATCCATACTTCAGACGGCTATAAAATTGAGCATAATAATAAGAGAGCAAAACTTTTTTGGAACTTATTTGTCTTAGTCTAAACAAAGCATATGATGTTATGGCCAATTTTTTACATAGTTCATCAATATGAACACTCCAGCTAAGCCCATCATCGAGGTGAACACCCAAAAATTTAACGGAACTGACTTGTTGTATTGATTTACTATTAATCCTTAACAGATATGACTCTTTAGTGGACCTAGACCGGAGTGCAAAACTCACGAAGTTTGTTTTTGAAATATTCAAACACAGCTTATTCGCATTAAACCATTTATGGAACTTGTCCAGCATACCCTGAGCCAACTTAAGCGTGCCTTCCAATGAATTGTCTGCAACCAAATAACTAGTATCGTCTGCAAACATGGTTATGTCATCGCCGTCACAGATGTCTGGCAAGTCATTCACAAACAAAAGAAACAATAGGGGACCCAAAATGGACCCCTGAGGTACCCCGCAAGTAACGTTCAGCTTACTTGATCTTGTACCATCAATATCTACAAACTGCTGACGGTGACAAAGATACGAACTGAACCAATCGTGAATTTTACCCCTCAAACCACTGTCAAAAAGTTTACTCAGCAGTATAGCATGATCCACCAGATCAAAGGCCTTGGAGAGATCCATGAACAGGCCAATGCACTTGTTTTTATTATTTAAATGTTCATATATATTATTTAACAGCGGAATGTGTAGAGTAGCCGCGACGAAAACCATGCTGCGAAGGCTTCAGTATATTAAACCTTTCAAGAAAAGATATAATTTGATTATATACAACACGCTCTAGGATCTTCGACAATGTTGGCAAGACAGCTATCGGTCTGTAATTCTGAACATCCCGTGGATCCGCCTTTTTGTATATAGGAACGACCTTAGCAACCTTCAGAGAGTCGGGAAAAATCCCATTGGCCAGAGAGTTATTGATTAAAAATGTCAATGGATACAATAAAAAATCAGCAGACTTTTTGAAAACTATAGAAGGTATATTATCCATTCCTGCAGAATTAGATTTTTTTATTTTTCCAATTGTTTCTCCAATTTCATATTCATTTACAAGTTGAAGCATCATGGAATTAGGAGTTCGGTTCTTGATTTGTGGCCCGTCAACGACTACAAAGTCCCCAAAAGACTCACAGGAAGATTAACAAAGTATTGATCAAAACAAGTGACGATATCATTTTTGTCTGTCAATATGACGTCATTGTCACCTCGTACTTCACAGATCCTCCTTCTTTCCTTCTTACTATTCTTAATATCATTATTTATAATTTTCCAAGCTGCTTTAGATTTATTATCAGATTGAAGAAAAAACTCATCATTATGCATTTGTTTGGCTTTTTTTAGAACATTTCTGTAATTTTTTTATACGATCTATAATAAGCATCGTCAAGATCAGACTTGCTCTCCATTTTTTTTCTAAACAGATCCTTGAGAGTTTGGGATGACTTCCTTATACCTGCCGTTAACCAGAGTTTCAGTCCATGATCACTCTGTCGCTTCTTATCAATTTTTTGTATCGGAAAACATATACTGAAATAGTACTGCAAATAATTAGAAAACTCACTGAAACCCTGATCCACACCTTTAGCCTGAAAGACATCCTGCCAGGTCTCCCCGCTCAAATATGCTCTGAATTGACCAATATTCCTGTCAGTGAAAAATCTTTTTTGTATCGCATTATTCATATTGGTTTCAAAAGGAATCTCTATAGTTTGAGCCGAGTGATCCGATAGACATCCCTCCCAAACAGAGCACTGCACATCACCCAACTCACGACTGTTGACACATACATAGTCTATCAATGTCGCTGAGTTAGGCGTGACACGCGTTGGCTCTAATACAACATTACACAAACCATGCGAAAGAAGAATATCTTTTAATTCGCGCACAATATTCGAAGGCTCTAAATAGTCAATATTAAAGTCACCACAAAGAATAACTTGGCCCTTCACAAATGAGCACACATCAAAAAGAAAATTGTTTAATTTGTTGAGGAAGACACCTACGTCTGTATTAGGAGCTCTGTACAGACAGATCACACAAATATTTGATTCCTTGTAGCTAAGACTAACAGCACACACCTCAAAAATACTATCATAACTATACTGATCTATCCTGTCTACACTCCTGACTGATATATTGAGCGCATTTTTATATAAAATCATGACACCCCCTCCCCTAGTAAATTTCCTGCAATGGAAACTTCCCACGTTATAGTTTCCTATTTTATAAAGCCCTACCTCCATGTTGTTTAACCAATGTTCAGTTATACATGCTACATCTATCTTCTTAGACTCTAAGACAAACTCTACATTATCAATCTTATTTTTTATACTTTGTACATTTTGGTGGAGAAGTTTAAGGCAAGAAGGAGACTGAGGTGAAATATTGCACACATTTTTAAAGTTATTAGCATCGCTATTTAGTTCTATGTTAACTAATTGCTATTTTTCAACAGTATAGTTTGTTTTCTTTCTCTCAATCTCCCTCCTGTGCCCGTAAATCGGACACTCAATGTCAAATGTGGAATGACCGGTATCATAGGTCGTATTTTGTGATGCATTGGCCTCAACACAGTTAATACAATTAAATTTAGGACTTACGCAATCATTGACCATATGATCAATACCACCACACTTTAAACATTTCACTTCTTCTTGACATACACTAGCACTATGACCATATTTACTACATTGAAGACATCGAAACACAGACACATATTCAAAGACACGGCAAAGTGAAAACCCAATAAACAGTTTTTTGTTTGTTTCTATTATACTCCAATATATTTCCGGATCACATTCGACAATTGCCATAAAGTTAGTTCTCATTTTTTTAAATGCCTTTACCTCAAAGCGAGAATTTTCCTGCAATACTAATTTGTTTTGTTTCAATATGCAAGCTATCAGATCTTCATTGCTGAGATTTTCCTCTATGTCCACTATTTTTATTTTTGGAAATATGGTATCTGGCGTTTTTATATCATATTTGTTTTTTAATTTTTTATCAACAGAATTTTTTAGTTTATTTATGTCCTCTTTAGTATTGCATCGCATCAATATACCACCATCCTTCACTTCCCTGATTTGAGTTATTCCGACCCCGAGCTCAGTAGGATCAACAGCATTTTTAATCGCATCCTTTGTTTTCTTATTATCCTGTTTTATTTTGGGTTTTATTAACAGAACTTCACCCTTAGGCTCTTTAATAATTTCCGCATATGTTCGGGGTAATCCTTCCTTCGACTTATGCAATCCGATCTCCGAAATATCCGCTCTGGCAATTTTTTTCAGTTCAGAACTCACGCTGTTTTTAAATTTTTCAAAGTCTCTTTTAAGACTCTGAGCTAGACAGGAAACTTCTCCGCAGCACCGACAAAACCATTTCAGACCAGATATAGATTTTATTATTTCCAAGTTTTGCTTATTAATACCTATGCAATCTGAGTGATACGTTATTTTGCACAATCCATCACATATTATGCTAAGGTCATTCCTTTTAATCTTTTGACTGCATTTTCCACACTCATCCGCCATGCCACCGCGGCCGCGGCCGAGACCACGATATAGTATGCCTCCAGATCAAGACTGCCCAAATTGGAGGTACAAAGTTCGTGTCGCGTATCGTACACGTATAAGTAACTAATTGCAGTGAACCACCATCGGAATCCGATAAATAATGGTACAAGAATAAAGATATGGTGTTTTATTTTCACATCACTGCCAGAGAGTCATATTTTAATTTAGCATCCAAATGCAATCCTAGAAACTTATTGGAACTGCTAGTCCTTATTAATTGACCATCCAGTGATATTTCTCCCAGATCCCCCTTAAAATTTATAATACTGGTCTTTTTGATATTGAAGCTCAATCTATTGGCACTGCACCAGTTCCTTATCGCCTCCAAGTCCTCCCTTACAAGGTTTTCAAGTTGTGCTGGATCCTGGTGATGCCAGAGGACTGCAGTATCATCAGCAAAGGAGGAACAGCGACCATAAGAGATCGTGCCAGGTAGATCATTAACATATATAAGGAACAACAGAGGTTCCAAGACAGAACCCTGGAGCACTCCAGCAGACAAAGAACCCACCGCTGATTGCTCCCCATGAAAATGAACCACCTGGCGTCGCCCTGATATAAAAGACTCAAACCAGTCGAGAACCGGGCCTCTAAACCCATATGTACAAAGTTTAGCCAGCAATATCTCATGATCAACACAGTCAAATGCTTTACTAATATCACAAAAAACGGCAGAAGCCACTTCACCATTGTTCAAGCTGAGGTATAAATGCTCTAGGAGATGGAAAATTGCATCATCTGTATTTTTAGAATTCTGAAACCCAAATTGGGAATTAGAAAGAATTTGGTGCTGTTACAGAAACTTCAACATTCTCTCCTTGACCAATTTTTCCATGATTTTACTAACGATGGGTAGTAAAGAGATGGGGCGATAATTAGATGGACATTGTTTTTCGCCTGTCTTAAAGATTGGTATAACAGTGGCCATTTTTAGGAAGCACGGAAAGGCGCCGGACCGTATAGACAAGTTAATCGCTTCAATAAGTGCTTGAATAGCTACAGGTGGTAAACATAGAAAAATCCGTATTGACATTTTATCATGTCCAGTGGTGTGCTTGTTCTTTATTCTTCCACAAACTGAGAGAAATTCCTCAGGTACAATTGGTGTAAAAAGAACGATTGTGGGATGTTAAATTGATGTAAATATTGTGAAGCTGAGGACTTGTCAGTAACAGTTTGTTGTGAGAGATTTTGCGCTATAGAGGAATAATAACTATTAATCTCATCGGCAGATATGTTATCTTTTTTTTTTTATGGCAGTGGCACACACACTAAAGGGAGACCCTATGGCGCTCGACGAGCGGTGTGTGTGCGAAGATGTTGATTGACACGGCTCTTGAATATTTGTAAGTTGTAATTAGTGGGAAACAGATGTTCTGGGAGTGAGTTCCACAGTGATGCAGTGCGCCAGACAAAGGAGTTCTTGTAAAGCGATGTTCTAGGAGTTTCTAGTTGTACGACGAACTGGTGCGCTCTTGCCGTCTGTCGTCACTGTCTGACAGGAGCTGCCAGGGGCGGGATAAGGCGGGCCAAATCCTGGGAACATCAGCCGTGAAAGTATCTGTAAAACAGAGATATCTCGGCTACATGTCTGCGGTGTTCCAGACTATCTAGATTCCGGGTCAACTCCGGGTCGCCGACGAGACGCACTGCTCTCTTCTGTATGGAATCCAGCAGCTTTAGGGTGTGCTTTGGTGCGGCACCCCAGATATGTGAGCAATATTCTAAGCACGGTCTTATTTGCGCTTTGTAGAGCAAGAGCAACTGCTGCGGTGTATAGAGTCTTTTGTTGCGAAATAGCGCACCAAGCTTCTGGGAGGCTGATTTTGCGATGTTAGCAACGTGGTCATGCCAGGACATATTGCTGTTGACCGAGATACCCAGCAGTCCGATTGACGAGGATGAAGGAATGGTCGACCCTGCCATAATAATGTCAGGGCCCGCTGTATTGGCCCTCTTGGTAAACGTGGCTGCTTGGGTCTTTGCTGCATTGAACTGGACCAAATTTCGGTCGCCCCAAGTTTGAACTTTCTCCAGGTCTTGATTAATTGCTGTAATCTGCTCCTGTCTGCGGTGATGAGTCTCAGTCGCTGGTAAGGGTTTTTCTGATCTAAAGTGGGAGACAAGGGTACTGTCATCTGCAAAACTGTAAACAAGATTATATGTTTCGGTCAGCAGGTCATTAATATAGATGAGGAACAGAGTTGGTGAAAGTATTGCGCCCTGAGGCACGCCCGCGTTGATGGTGAATGTGTCCGAGATGTGTCCATCGACTGCAACGTGCAGAGATCGGCTCTTAAGGAAACTGGCAAGCCAGCTGCAGAGAGAGGCTGGCAGTCCGAATGACGGTAGTTTGCTGAGCAGTCCGTCATGCCAAACTCTGTCGAATGCCTTTGAAATATCCAACGCAATCGCTCGAGCCTCTCCGTAGTTCTCAATTGCCCTACTCCATATATGAGTGACATAGGCCAATATATCTCCTGTCGATCTCTCTTTGCGAAAGCCGTATTGATTATCGCTGATTATTTTGTTGTTCTCGAGGTACTTGAGCAGTTGCTGATTGACTACACGTTCCATGACTTTGGAGATTATTGGAAGCAAGGCAATTGGACGATAGTTTAAGGGCGTGGTTTTCTTGCCCTTTTTTGGAACAGGTTGCACTCGAGCGACTTTCCAAGAAGATGGGTAAATCCCTTTTCCGTAAGACAGAGAAAAAAGCCTGGAAAAAACGGGGGTTAGTTCGTTGGCGCAGTTCTTTAACACGATGGCAGGTATTCCGTCCGGTCCTGATGCCTTTTGCGTATCTAGATTTTTAAGGATTTTACGAATATCACGGTGATGAAATTTGACTTCTGCCATGGTAGTGTTGATGTTCGATAAGGTGGGAAGAGTCTTGCCTTGGGGGACGTCTAAGGTAGAGTGCGAAGAAAACATTTTGGCGAGCATGTTTGCTTTTTCCCTGGCTGTAGTCGCCGTGATGCCACGTTCGTCCGTCAAAGGTGGGAGAGACGTTTTTGTAAAGTTGTTACTTACTGCCTTTGCTACCGACCAAGAAATTCCTGGAGCCACTGGGGCATTGTAAAAGTTTATTCCTGATCCTTTGATTGTGTTTGTTCTTAGTTTCGTCGATAACACGCTTGCATTCGTTTCTCGCTTCGACAAAATAATTGCGATTTTCAGCGGTCTGATTTTGCTGCCAGTACTTGTAGGCTTGCTGTTTCCTACCCACAGCTCTTTCGCATCTTTTGTCGAACCAGGGCTTTCCTTTTGATGGTAACTTGATGAAATTTGGGATGTATGCTTCCATTCCTGAGGAGATTACTTGCGTGATCTTTTCGCAGCAGACTGACGGGTCGTCAGCGCCAAAGCAGACGTCGAGCCAAGGAAAATCTAGATAGAACTCCCTCAGATCGTCCCAGTTTGCAGAATCGTAATGCCAGATTTTGCGAGGCAATGGTGGATCCTTCTGTATGAGTGGCAATTCACAAACTGTTGTAATAAGTTTGTGGTCGGAAGTACCTAATGGCGGACCAACTGTAACTGTGTACTGGTCAGGATTGGTGGTTAGAAAAAGATCCAGGAGGGCGGCGAATTCGCCCCTCTCTGAAATTCGAGTTGGTTCGTCTACAATTTGAGTAAGCCCGCAGCTGATGGCGAATGCTTCAGCCTCTCTACCTTCGTTGTCGGTCTTGTTGTGATGTTTGAGCCAGTTAGTGTTGTGGGCATTGAAGTCTCCCAGAACGATTATTTCTGAACTGGGGTGATCAACCTGCATTGAGTCAAAAGTGGTAGCTAGAGTTGAAAAAAAGCTTTGGTAGGCTCTATCGCTCGGAGGGCGATAGAGACAACATATAAACTTGGTTAATCCCTTGGCGGTGAACTTGAGCCACATGACGTCAAGGTTGTTCGGTTCGAGTGTTTCCTCTCGGTGGCATGAAAGGTCGCTTCGAACAAAAAGGCATATTCCGAACTTATGTCTAAATCGGGTATGTAAGTCGTAAGCAGGATAAGGGTAGTTCACTGTTGTTGTTGTAGAACATACTTGTGTTTCTGTAAGGGCTAGTATGTGTGGTCTATTTGCCTGTAGATGTTGGTGTACCGAATTTATGTTTGTATTTAGGCCTCTTATGTTGCAGAAATCAATTCTAAATTGGTTCGGTATCTTTGCTGTCTGTGAAATGCGGAATGAAGGGCTCCCAGGGCCACCCAGCGCCCGGAGATCCGAATGGCCGGGGAGTTTACCTCCGGAATATTTTGATCCTGGAAGCACCATCATGTCCATATTATTATATTCCTACTGTGGAACCCGGAACCACTAGCGCGGAAACGGAACGTGATTCGGGAAAACCACTTAGCGCCTCCCAGTTCTGGTGGGGTGGTCTTTCACCGGACGATGCGAGTAGGCGTATGCATCTACCACCTAGGGCCGCTTCCACTGAATGCATCGGCCTCAGACTATTTCCTTTGGTGGTCCCTAGTCTGACAGGGGTAAAAATAGGGTTTGTTGGGTCACTCCCTAGTGATCAGCTCCAGACTTTGTACTTTGGTGTTCTCCAGCCTGGAGGAGGACGATGGGATTTGATGGG
>JAEQML010066563.1:0-19867 GCA_016904865.1 Pissodes strobi | reverse complement strand
AGTTACCGGCGTATCCAGATAATGCGTTAGGAAAGTAATGAAATGCACACATTTAACCAATACAAAATGAAAAATTTGCAAGAATTTGGCAACGATGATCCAGAGAATTTTGTGAAACCATGGCAGGGAGAATTACGGCAAGATACAAATTCATAAAAAGATTTTCTTCAGTAAACTGTCGCTACTGGAGTGATGTTAATCCCATTTTTTTACAGAGGGGAACATTCAATATCCCTAAAAAGTTATTGTTTGTGCGGGAATACTACTAAGAGATTTAGTTTCCAAATTTCAAAAAACTGGATCCGTTGGTACTAAAAAAAGACAACAACCTA
The DNA here is from genome assembly GCA_016904865.1 of Pissodes strobi. Classification (NCBI taxonomy): domain Eukaryota; kingdom Metazoa; phylum Arthropoda; class Insecta; order Coleoptera; family Curculionidae; genus Pissodes; species Pissodes strobi. The sequence goes on along the minus strand of JAEQML010066563.1, from coordinate 19,535 downwards.
GAATTCTGGATGAACATATGCAGATTGACGTTGGAGGTTATTGGTCAACGCGTCATTTAGCAACAGTTACCGGCGTATCCAGATAATGCGTTAGGAAAGTAATGAAATGCATACATTTCACTAATACAAAAAGAAAATTTTCAGAGAACTTGGCGACGATGGTTACGAGAATTTTGTGAAACCATGGCAGGAAGAATTACGGCAACATTCGAATTTATAAAAATATTTGCTTCAGTGAACTATCGCTACTGGAGTGACGTTAATCCACATTTTTTTTTGCAGAGGGGAACATTCAATACCCCGAAAAAGATGTTTGTGCGAGATTACTGGAAAACAATATCGTAGGTAATTTTTTATTAAAGGTAATTTAACCGGCCAAGTTTATGATGAGATACTCCACCAAACTATAGAGCCCTCGATTGTTCATGAACTTGAAAACCAAAGAGGCTTGGTCGGTATAAACAATTAATTAATTAATTTTATAATTAACCACATTAATTAGTGGACTGTATCAAAATCGGGTGGTGGAGGTTTTATTCATAGGGTGTGAATTGAAACATGTATTTTAGGTACTACATAGTTTAATAATGCAAGATTTAATTTGCATTAAATATGATTAAAATATACAATGATTTCTAACTACTTTCAAACATTTATCCTTTCATACATAAAACTAAATAAGCACGGTAGATAAGGTTAACTATTATTAAATGTCTAACAAAACCTCTTGATTATTTAATTCCAACATCAACGTCACAACAAAATATCTTGTTACTTTGCTTCTGCAATTATCTCGACTTTACACCACCAGAGATGTAAGACTTTGAACATTTGATTCGAATCTCGAGTACAAGAACAGATTTGTCTACTGCAAATTTCCAACCGCCATTTTACCTTCTTCGATCTTCATCAACAGGAACAGGACTAACAGGAGAGACGAGCCGCTATGGCGTTTCTGTCTTCGATAAAATGCCTAAAAACGCCCAAAAGAGTTCCTTATCCAAGCTTGGACGAGGAGAACAGAGTACAGCAGATATTTTCTAAATATCTGTGCACACAAAATGAGAAAATGGCCCAAAATGTTGACGCCAACAGAGTTACAACGCTTTAGCTGCTTTACGAATGAATGATTATACTGCACCAAAATCTATACGAATGAATGATTATACTACACTAAAATCTAATTCCCCTAGAAGTGGATAGAAAGCGGGAACGGAGTGGGCGAGCCCATTATTGGATTTGAGAGGGTAAAACAATGTTTTTGCTTTATTTGACATATTATTGTTTGACAGAGATAAGGACATATTAAATTTAAACTTTTAAATTTGCGTTTCAGCGATTGCTTTGCATTTGAGAGGGTAAAAAAATGTTCTTTCTTTATTTGACACATTGTTGTTTACACAACATTGACAGAGACGAAGACATATTAAATTTAAACTTTTGAAAACGTTTTCTTGACAGAGCGTGACAATATGCTTTTCAGCGATTGTTTCATATAATGGGATCTATTATACCGACAATCCAGGTTCGGACTATGGAGTAACTGAAATGTGAAGCTTTATATACACAAATTATTGTTTACCTGAGGTGAAATAAACCTATTCGGATTTTAACTATGACCAAAGACAATTATACTACGAATAGACATTCCATCAGGCGGTTTCATAAAGTCGCCGCAGCAATCGCTCGAATCTGTGTGAATCGTAATATTTTCGAGGCATGCGGCAAATTAGCAGCAATATTTGACGCAGCGTTGCCAATGCGGCACGTGAATTCCAACTTGATTGGAAATGCATAATATCTTAAGACTGTTGGAAATTTGGGTGCAAGACAAAAATAACAAAATGGGTAACTACTATCGACCTGTGAAGGTACAGATCCATGATAATTACTCAATTTCAAATGTAACCGCACTGTTTAGAACTATAATCAAAACAACTACATTTTAAACTATTTTAAACTGCCTATGTATTTGGGGAAACTCATAACAGTCATTGAAAAAAATACATTTTTTTATAGATAAACTAAATTGAACAAAAATTATGCTGCACGCAAAGGTGCGTAACTATCAATATCTAAAATGCGAAATAAACTGAAAATAAATACAGGAACAATTAAATATTTAAACTCGTATTACCTTTGGTAGATGTATTTATGATGGTCACAAAAAAATTAGGACATTCGGGGTCGTCTTGAAAAATATAAGTGTGGATTAAGAACTATTTTTTCGGGTATTTTAAAATATATCACTTACATATTGAATTATATGGTGACATTAGTCTATTTTTTTAAATATCTATATTTCATATCCTTCGGTAAAAATAAAAAATCAATTTCAACGTCAAGATTCTTGGAAAGTGAATTAAGAAAAATCATTGCGAATTATAAAGAATAGATCCAAAATACAGTTCTTCTAGAGGAAAAAAATTGCAACATGTTTTAATTAGATTCGGACATAGAAAGTAAGACCAAGCGACGATAAGGGCTATCCAGAAGAAATGCTGCTTTAAATTTTCTTGTTCGTACTTAAATACATACAATATATTTTTTAATAAGGAAACTAAACATTGCATTTGAAATATCTTTTTGTACATAAATATGTCAAAATTTTTCATTGAGAAAGATTTTATGTATTTGTCATAATATTATTAAGGTATATCTAACACTCAATTCTTTCTCATATTTAATTCATTAGATAATAACAAAGACAATTATTCGTAGTATAATTGTCTTTGATATAAACCTAGAATGTCTCAGTTTGTTTGGGATGACCGTACATATTGAGTTTTAATAAATAATCAATCTGATAATGTATATCACATTTAAATAAATACATAAAATTATAAAACATTCTACAGCTAAATTTTCAAATATGAGCAACTTTCAAAGAACGTCACGTCCTGCTATAAGCATTAATAAGCAAGATGTTTGACAGCCATGTCATTTCGTATTGCTTATCATAAATATGAAGGTGATTACACCCCTACCTATCTCACCTGTTTTGAGGTACATCCAAAAGACTTAAAAGCTAAAATAATCTACAGTATGTTTCAAAAACAATATTAAAAACAATGGAGCATTACCTGTTAAAAAATCAGACTTAAGAGGGAGGATCACCCGGTCAAATGCGATAAACGGAGAATCGAATTACAATTAAGCCGCTCAACAAAAAAATATGAAAATTTGGGACTACATTTTTATCTATTAATCTTTGGTGCATAGATATTCTTATTTCTGAAAAATTTCAGGAAAGATTAATATTATTAATTAATGTATTCCCAAATGCTCATAATATTTTTTTATTGAGCGGTGTAGTTGTAAGTCGATTGCCCGTTTATCGAATTTGATCGGGTGGTCTCCCTTTTAAATTCACATGTTTTCTAGGGGCATGCCCTCGTGCCTTATTTACTTTTTTCGAATCCTATGTCAAATTTAATATACTTTGCAACTAGTAATGTAGAATTCTAAGAGATAAAGCATGCACACATTATAGTGTAACAAGAAAGTGAATAAGCAATTATTACAACCCGAAAAAATGCATTTGATATTTCATGTCAAAATAAATATAAGATGTAAATAATGGAGAAACTGGGTAAGTATATTATGACCTTGTCTATATAATTTTTTTTCAATTTCAATTTTAAAAAATTCCAAATGTTGCCCGCGTTCTGACTAACATTGCAAAATGGCGAAAAAAACTACAGTTGAAACTTTTTTTCAGAAGGTCCTCTAATATTTACACTAGAATCTAAAAATTTAAAACATGATCGGTTTTCAATATTAGGTTGGCATGTATACGGAGTGATCACGTGAAAGCAGATCCCTATTCATCTTAATTAAAAGACAGGCCTTGATTGACAGGGTGAGTTTTAAATGGCCAAACCGATGACGATTTTTGTGCTGGAGTATTGAGCAAATAAGGAAAATAGTTTTGATCCATAATAAGTTATCTATTTAAGATGACTGAGCCATGATACTATAACAAAAGAGTAGGAATATTTATAAAGAGGGAACAGCCGGCGTTTGTTGTTTGATGTTGGCAGTACTTTTAATTATCTCGTCCCTTGAAAAGGGACGTGAAAAGTGAAATCCCTATTGGGCTAAAATTACGATGATTGAGCCAAATCTTTTTTTTTTATCTTAGTTGGATAGTTTTTTTTTTTAAATTTCTGAAGAAAACAACGACATATTTTATATGGTTATCTCAAAAATACTAGAACTTCAAGGTTTGAAATAACTTAGGTCCTGATATTCATTTTATGTGACAGGAAATCCTGGCGGTTTTTTTGCCATTTTTTAAATGTAACCTTTAAGATAACTCAGAATAAAGCCTGTGGGTGGATGTCAAAATATAACTAGACACCTTGTATGTAGTGTCGTGTGCATTAATAAAAATTCATAAATACGCTGTAGAATGTAATAGAACAGGTATGTTATTTTAATAGCTTTTTGCAATCACATATTTTTAACACTGATATAATTCATTAAAGTTAACAAGCAAGGAAAAAAAATATGATAATACTATAACATTTTAATATTTAGTCGTAGCTCCATTTCTGACCAAAAATTCGTTGATTCTGATATAAATTTCTAAAACGGTAAAGATCAAGATCTTGGCTTAAATCATGCCATATATTCCAGTTTCCAAGTCATCCTTGCCGTCTGGATGAAAATTTAATTTATATATTTTTTTCACAACCAGGCTCCAAACGTTTTATAAAACATTGATATACGGAAATTGTTCAATCCATTCAATCCAATATAGAATTTCAATATTGTTATTTATTTGCAAACCATGCAGTAAGAATACCAGCATTATGTGTAGGACAATAATTGTCTCGCGGATATATAAAATTATTTTGGGGAAATGTTCCATTACGCTGGGTAGCATAACATTTTCTAAAATATTACGATATACTCTAACACTAAGTCTTTCATTAATACTGCACCACATCCCAAGTTCTTCAATGCTAAGCCATGGCCATGAATTAATAGAAAAATGTCCAGGTCTATTATAAATAAATAAATATACTCTAAATTATCCATTACAGATTGACTGAAAAACCTTTTCATCCCTAAAGACAGACTTAGATATTGCAATTCTCTCTCAGCAAATTATTTTGCGCAAAAATAACTGTTCCTTGTTTGTGATCAATCAGCTTAATTTTAAGGGAACATTTTTCTATCCTGCAATAAGCGGTACTTCGAGGTGCAGGAAAATTAGTCGTTTCAACAATCTTTTTGCTGTACTAAATGGATGTTTTTGCAATTAGCGTATTGTTCTGTTCATTAGAGGTGATTCTTGGTCTTCCGGTAGCTTTAAGTTTTTGAAAACGTCTAGCAGTTTCCTATTGTTAGGTAAACAATTACCACATGACAGGTCATCAGCACAGTTTACACACAAAAATTTTTGTCCAAACGGATTAATGCATACGACTACTATATATGGCCACGTAAAAATATATACAAAACATTTTAAAAAATCGACAAAGTTATTAATTCAGTATAAAATTAAAGCCCATATACATAGTTACTTAAGTTATTGGTTTTTTAGATTTTTCACTTTTTGGTTTTTGCTATACGAATTTTTGATAGTCCCATGCCACTTACAAAATTTAAATAAATTTGTGGTTACCAAATGTTCAATAAGGAAGACTTTGTGCTCATAGCATTTATCATTTTTGTTGCCTATCCAGCGAGCGTTGCGACTCAAAAGCTTATTTTTTGGTTTCAACCCTACGAATTCCCGATCTTTAAGGATATCAAAATATTTCCTAAAGAGCAGGTGTAGGAACGCTGGACTACTTGAGCAGTTTCTTCTGAAGGGACAATTAAAGATAAGCCACTTTTCCCACCATAATTTTTTTTGCAAAATAAATATTTGCTTGGGATCGTTCAAACTAATTTCAGTTACATTATTATGTGCTAAAATTTTACAGTCCGTGCATTGGAATTTATCCCTAGCTTTTTTAAGGAGATATCCCGCATAATAATTCACGGCACACTCTTCTAATGAACTGATTCCTAATATAGATTGCACTTTTTCTTCAGGAGTTTTTTTCTCGCCCTTTTCAATGCATTCTTCATTCTCCACTTCAGAAGTGTTTTTATTATCAGTAAAATCTGTTGTTTCAACTATTTTAGATTTTAGCAATTCGGACAGTATTATTTGCTGATCGTTGTCATGTTCACAGTTCGATGCTTTTGATGGTTTAATAAGTCCAGTAATTGTTTGGATTCTAAACGACATACGAAAAACTCTTGCCGAAGGGTTCAAATTCCATCCTCCATGCTGTCTGATTTTTGAGAAAAAATTTTCCAAGAAGTCTTGGTTTAATCTTTTAGTGAGGATGAAGCAACTAACTTTTCTTTCTTCCTCGAATAAATCAAGAATCCCGTTAATAGTTTGTACCATTCCGTCCAAGCATGGTGGCCTAGATTCTCGCCCAGCTATTTTAGTTATAGAGTTAAATATATTTTTACCTTTATGGAGAATTTCTAAAACCTGAAAATTTTTATCACTGGGTCCACAACGAAATGGATTTTTGTCATACAAACGCTCACTGTTCAAAGCAAAGGTTATTCATTGTTAAAATGAAATCAGCAGTGTTAAGTCCTTCTGTCTTGTCGATTTGTCTATTTTGTGCACAAGATCGAATAGCCGCTGCCATTGCTCGTGAGAAGATTTGTAGAGCAAGTTTGCAGGACATTTTCTCAAAAGAGTTAGGATTTAGGTGCTTATCACTTAATTTTGGAAGTGCTCTTGCAGATGAAGATGCCTTATCGATGTCATACGTTTGCTTGGTAATATTGAGGTTAAAAATTCGTTCTTCAAATTTAAATAGTCCAGTCATTACATTATTTCGAACACTCTTAAATAAGTGGGGCACATCAAATATACCAAAAATTTTTGTATTCTTGGAGTAAAAGAAAGGACTGTTTTTTGTAATTCCTAGAAGCTTTAGTGCACCTCTATTATTACTACCCTGATCACATACCATGACTCTAGGATCAAAACCTATTTCCTTAATATTTTCTGAATTATATAAAATCAATTGTTTTAAATTTTCTTGACATATAGGACCTTGAGAAAAAAAATATAAAATGGGAAGTTTCCAGTTTTTATAAAGACCCCGTAATGAAAAAACCACAGCATGTGTCGCTTTTCTTTTCGTTCGGCCTAAAGGACCCAAGTCTTCAAATCCCTCAACTAAATCTAATTTTCTGTTGTATTCTAAAAATGATTTTATACTAATTTCATCAAATGCCATTACACTTTTTTTTTCGTTTTGAGTCATTGTCTTACATTTCAATTTTAAAATATTTTTTATACCCTCATCGAACCCAGTTTTAAATAAATTTCGGCGTACCCATCTTCTAATACTCGATACTGAAGGCAATATTATTCCTTGCCTTCGCAAAAAATAATATGTAGATGGAGATTTGTAATATAATGATATACAGAATTCCCTTTCTTTTAAGGTCCAGTGCTTTTTTGATTTGCCTCTTATCTGCATTAATACAAAAGTTTTAGCCACATTTGATAGGCAAGATAAGAGTGGTAATATGTGTAAAATCCCTATATTTTGTTGTATTTTTTGTTTTAATGCGCTTTTCCGCTTTTTATAATACTTTAATTTTGATGCTTGCAGGCGTATTCGCTGCTTCAATTTAATTTTGCGAGGTGTAATTGCATAATCAGGAAGCTGCAATATACCGTCTACCAGTTTAGATTCTTTATTTTTTAAAACTTCATCAAATTTCATTTTCTTTATGGGCGTAGACATTGAGTCAAGTGTTGCACAAAGGAGATGATGATTCCTTTCAGAGTATGTCTTAACTGGTGTTTGAACTTTAACACATTCACTATTGTCAAAATATCTTTCTGGAACTGCATCACTTTTTAGTCGATGCCGTTTTAGTGTCCGAAAATTGTCTTCTCTAAAGTGCTTCTCACAGATCAATTTATTTTTTAAATCGCTAGGATTTAATCCTGTTAAGCTCAAATTTCCTAAAAACAAATGTTCGAAAATTGAAACATTCTTGCTTTTTGATTGCCGCTTCTTCTGACGTGTACAGGGTGTTTCAAATTAAATGCTCATCATTGCGATTTCACGGTAAGGGATAAAGGGGTACTATAAATTCGTTGAAGTTTTGTATTTTAAAGCATAGGAAGATATAGAGAAATTTAAAAAATCCCGAGTCGTTCGGATGAAATCCGAGGAAAAAAACGAAATTAAACCTTTTCATTTTTATTTTTTTTTGGCTTTATCTAGAGAGATAAATAATAGAGATATAAATAAATAAGAAAATAAATAAAGAAAATAAATAATAATTCATTGCAGTTTTTTCCTTTACATGATGGCGTTGTCAGAATTTCAATCCGTTCATTTCGTCTTTCGGACCTCATCATTAACTTTCTTAATTCAAATCCTGACGATACCTGGATTTCTTTTTCTATTTTTTAGAAGCTTCTTTCGTTTTGATTGCAATGATACATAACGCAATACATGTATTCAATATTAACAATAATAATAATCAGTAGAAGAAAGGAAAACATAATTAAGTTGGTCATTACTTGCTGTTTATTACTTCGTAGATATTATTATAAAAAAGGTTATAATAAAGAAAAAAAATTGCCTTTTTCCAATTCACAAAAACGTGATACGTTTCAAAAATAATCAATGTCACGATTTGAATTACGGAAGTTGATGATTGAATGTCGGATTGCAATTCTGAAAACGCCACCTTGCAGAGGGACAAAATTACAATGAAGAGGTATTTTTAATATTCCATCATCTCTCTATACAGTTAAGAAAAATAGAAACAAAAACATTTTATTTCGATTTTTTCGGATTTCATCGGAACGACCCGGATTTTTCTCCACGACATCTTACTAAGCTTTAAAATGCGTAGCTTTGCCCAATTTAAAGTCCCCTTCTATCTCTTGTCGTTTCCGAAATTTCAACAATGATCATTTAATTTGAAACACCCTGTACAGGGTGGCTCGAATTCGTGTCTATGTATGGGGAACTCGAAAACCGTAAGAGATACAGTGTCGGTCAAATTAAGGCAAAATTGCGCATTTAGATGCCTAACAATATGCCGTTTAGAAAGTTTTAAAATTCCGAGTATTTACGGAGATATCCGGAAAAACCCAAATTTTGAAAAATCGTGTTATTTTTTTCCAGGGCTTATTTAAAAACGGATTTCAATTCTAATTGCACTTTTGCATTGCCACTTTTTTCGCTCTATCCAATGATGATATCCAGTTTGAAATCCGACGTTTCGTCTTCAAGGGATCATCATCAACTTTCTTTTTTTAAATACGAACTTTAATTTTTTTTTATCGTTTTTCAGATGGTATTGGCGTTATTAATATGAGTATGTGTTTTTATTTTTTTTTTAATTTTTATTTTTTTTATTATTTTTATTTTATATATTTTGCTTTGGCGTGATTTTATATAAATTGATTTAATATTCTCGTAAGAAATAATTTTACTATTTTTTATTTTTAATACTTAATACAAAAAACAAAATAAAATGTTTTTATAGAATATAAATATTTCAAAAGTACCTACCTTAAAAAGCTTAAAATTACGCCAGAGCAAAATATATAATTAAAAAAATAATAATAAAAATAAAAAAATAATAAATAAAATAAAAGATATATAAAAACACATAATCATATTAATAAAGCCAATACCATCTGAAAAACGATAAAAAAATTAAAGTTCGTATTTAAAAAAAGAAAGTTAATGATGATCCCTTGAAGACGAAACGTTGGATTTCAAACTGGATACCATCATTGGATAGAGCGGAAAAAGTGACAACGCAAAAGTGCAATTCAATTTGAAATCAGTTTTTAAATAAGCCCAGGAAAAAATAAAACGATTTTTCATAATTTCGGATTTTTTCCGGATATCTCCGGAATTACTCGGAATTTTAAAACTTTCTAAACGGCATATTGTTAGGCACCTAAATGCGCAATTTTGCCTTTATTTGACCAACACTGTATCTCTTACGGTTTTCGAGTTCCCCGTACATAGACACGAATTCGAGCCACCCTGTACAAGTCAGAAAGAACAAGCAGCCGGAGAATTCAGTTAATACAGATTCAAAAATTACAATACAATAATGAACTTTTTGAAAATAACCTTCAACATGCTTCAGGTCACTTTGCGCGCTGTTCGAACAACCATCTCACATTTTACTTTTATAATTACCTCGCAAAAAATGTATAATTAAAAAATGTTATAATGTTTTACTATGTTTCATAAATGAATAAAGGATTTTAAGAAATTCATGATCACATTTTGTGTGCAAAAAAGTAGTTTAGCATTAATTAACCGGCTTACTCAAGTAGAGAGATCTAGAGACCCCATATATGATAGAAAATAAAACTCAAGATAAGCAACGAAAAAATATGAACTACCTAATATGCCTCTCCGCATCCAGACGTATGGGCTGGATATACCGATGCACTGATAATATAACGCTTTTAAACTAGATACACTAACATCTACCATTGTGGTACTTTGTGGTAAACTTTTAAACTTACCGGAATTTACTATCCAAAGGTTACATAATTCCTCATTTTTGTAAGGAAATTTAAACATCTTAATTTTGTCTTGCCTTCTTGTCGCACGGCAATCAAAATATTGACAAACATTTCCTGACATTTTACTATATTTAAATAGATATTATTAATTTATGAAAAAATAGTTTTCAAACGTCAAAAGGTCCAGGGATCAATCAGGTGATTGTGATTACAGACTTATCGACGCCGAACCGTACAATGGCTGCATACTCAAGCAATGTCGATGCGACAAGATTACGTACGCGACAGCACGCTGCGTTTTGTTGCCGAGCCGGGAACACGAAGACCCGCTGGCAATCATACTGCGGACATAACGGGTGTTATCACCAAACTATAAGGTGAAAAACGACAAGTTAATACACTTGTTAAGGTGTTTCCCCAACAAGACTTACAATGCACTTTAGATTTTCTACTCTTCCAACACGATGGGACACCTCCACATTATGTTGCTGTGGTTGAACTAAAGTTATCCAAAGTAGTCGATTGGCAGAAGAGGTACAATTGTGTGGCCGCCAAGATCAACTAGTCTTACCTCTATGGACGTCTGTTAATGCCGTTACATTAAATCACTAGATTACAAAACTCAGCCGGCTTCTCTGGAATAATTGCGTCAGAGGATAACTGATGTTTGTCCAAGAGACATTTTTCAGAACGTTAGGGAGGAACTTGAAAATCAACTTTATTTCTGTTCCGTAGAAAATGGAAACCATTTTGAGCACTTAATAAAATAATTAAAAATGGGCAAAAACAAGTATTTGCGTTATTGCAGAAAATAGTTTTAGCACCACAGTAGGGCTTAACTTGAGGCTTGGGATCCTTCTTGATCATTTACGTTTATTTTCTAATTTTTCCAAAAGCTAGTTTTAAAACATTTTCTCAAAATTTTGCTCACATTTCGTACTTAGATCTCATTAATTTTGGTATCGCCGAAAAGTATTTTTGATAAGCTTTCCAGAGAGGTGTCACAAATGGCGTAGTGTCATTTAAGATTTCAAAGTGAATGAAGGTAGTGCTTCAGTGATGGGCGAGGGTGGTCTGGAAAACACCTTATTTTTATTCCCCCACGTTTTTGTAGAAATTGTATGTTTTGGTTTTTGATATCTTCTTTAGTGTAGAAAATATAGCCATTGTAATTTTTCAAATTGTCACCCTGCATATACGGTGTGTCAGAACGTAACATTGCTCTTTTAATAATAGTTTTTATGTATCTAGGACGAAAAGTGAAGTACATTAAAGCTACTTTTCGTCCATGGTACATAGAATATTTTATTTCATACTGCATTCAAAATATTCAAATAATTTAACTTTTATTTAAAAAATCAAACTGTCATGTCAGGTTTTTGAAATGTCAACTATTTGTGCATTTTTTGAGTGTTTTATTCACATTCAGTAATCAAAACTGATAAAGATTGTATATGGCAAGATGTTCTGGAGGAAGCGGTATGAGCAAAAAATAACTTGTGCCGAATAAATCCAGAATTAAATATGAAAAAGAATATGGGTTGTTTAATAAGTGGAGACAGATTAAAAATGTTACTGTTATCAATGAAGATGTTCTTCTAGCCTATTTCTCTGTAAAGGTAATATCAAAGTTGTAAAATTATATTCATCTAGTGCTGATTTTCCTTTTCTGAATAGTCAAAAACGGTTAGTTTTCAATGATGCATTCGACATTACGTGCCAAGGAAGATCTTGACACTGGAAATTTTCCTAAACTAAAGGCGATTCTAAAAAGAGATTCTGTTAGATCTGAATGGAAAAAATCGCCTATACTGAAGAAAGAGGTGATAAATAAATTCATGACGGAAGCCCCAGAAGGAACCATATCTTCTGATGGAGGTAATTTATATTAATTTGTATTATTTTAGTAGCAGCTTGGTAATTTTTTTATTAGTCTATATTGTTAATTTATTTGGGATTTGTGGAGCCTGCAGAAGAGAAAAACTTTATAACCTGTCGATTAGCGACATTCAGGACAAATATGATATCCTTATTGTGACATTATCTGATACAAAAACAAATCATACGAGAGTTGCCGAATATTTGAAGTTGCCAAATGCAGAGGCCTACACAGAATATTGCTTAAGACGCAGTTTTCAGCAAATCATTCAGCGCAAGCTGGTGCCAACCTAATAGGGATTAAATGCATGGAGGCTGGAAAGTTCCACAGTGGCAGGGAGCTATTTGGAGGATTCACTGTGTGAAGTGCGTTCACGTTAGTTGCATAATAATAAAAATAACTCATTCTTCAGGTTCAAAATCGGGTTCCGAAGAACTTTTGTCTGAAAACAAAATGGAAATATCTTCCTTTTCAACTGTAGGAGTGGTTTTCAAATAAAGTTATTGGCTGTAAATTTGTTATCTATAATACCAATAAGTAGTAGTGTATAAAGTCTTCTTACAGAATCTCATTAAATAATAAGATTGTTTATGTATCATTTTTATTGAAAGTTTCAAATTTCCTGTAAGAAAATATATTTGTATCAATTTTAGCGGAGTAAAATTGGACTAACACCAGCTGCCCTTTTGTTGTTTTGTGTCATCAAAGTCGGTAGTTTGTGTTTTATTTAACGTAATATGCATATGTATTTTAATTTCACTGATACTGTTTCAAGTTCCTTTTGATTACAGGGTGTCACGAGCCGCCGTGCCGGTCAACTTGGGCATAATACTACACAAAGGAAAAAATCAAATTGCATTCATTACGAAATAAAATTAACTTGGTGTTCATACTTCGTATTCTGTTTTGACGAAATGCCTGTTTTTTTTTTGGGTTACCTCATGATGCATTCTTCAAGAATTGTCCCAAGAGCGCGATTCTTCAAAAAAGTGATCGCCAAAATAGTCATATATGCCACTTGGCAACTTCTTCATTGTATTTATTATTAGTATACTGCACAGATATTTTATATTTTTGTTAAAAATATTTGTTGTTTTATGAAAAAATCTAAAGTACTTTTCGAGTCAGTAAAAATAGCGCTATCAAAAATAAAAATTAAAAAAAAAAATAGCTTAGTATTAGTAAATAAATTAGTATATTAGTTTTCTAATAGGAAAAAATGCGGAAAAATATTTTTTTACTGTGTGTGTTTTTTAACGTGAAATATATTTGTATCGAGCGTACAGAACCCCTTATTACGTTTTGTCTTCAAATATTTGAACACTTCATGCCTGGCCCTCCGCTCGCTTCAGGGGCGCAACCAACAAAAACTAACCCAAACTACGGGCGAAAACATACTCCTGAATTAATTCCCATAATAAAGGCACTTGGCAATAAACAACAATAACACATGGCGGAATGTCAGTCACCCCATCCCGCCAACCAGTGAGAGCGAAGAGCGACTATATACCTACTCGAATACGACCAATAGAAAATAAGTACGCTCGATTGTTTGCTACCCGGCCAAAAATAGTTCCAGATTTAAATATTAATATTATGAAAGGAAATTAATATTCCGCATTTTTTTTAGCAAATCAACTTGAAATAGGTTCCTCTTATATATGATAAGTCTGTTAAGTAATTTTGATAGCATTATTGTTAAGGATCACCTATTTTTCCGCTGCATGACATATATCCCCAACTAAATTTAAAGCATGAATTAATTTTCCATAACGTTTTGTAACTAATAATTTTCACAGAGAAACATCGGATTCTATTCACTCATATGACGCTTTAATCATGTAATAGCAAACAAGAAATAGTTAAAATAGGTACTTACTTTTCTAAAATAATGTTCGCAGAGTACGACTATGAGTTTATTTATTTAAGCATGGAATGTAATATTTGGGTTCAAATGAATGGATACTCTGTTTTCATGAACATGGCGGTCAGTTCCTTCTAGACGAGTGCCGGCTACGCGACGTTGTTTGCGTGCGCGGCAAGACGGAGCACCTCTGAATTGGTGAAATAGTGACATGGGGCCCAGTTTACGTAAAATTTCTGGCGGAAAATAGGTATAACCCTTCGTATTTGTTTTGTGTTTCCATTTTGATTCAAGTTTTTTATTATAAATAGGTTTTAAAGCGAAACATGTATATTTTAACGTGCTCTATTTTTTAATAAATGTAATTTTTCTGTCACGTAATTAAAAACAAGCTGCCGGTTTTCCACGATATAGACGTACTCTTAGGTGTCATCGGCAGCAGCGCCGCAGTAGCGGTAAGTAATAGTACGGCTTCCGTACTATTTTATAAGAGGGTAAAGAAGAAGGGGAATGATGTTGTCGTCTTCATATTTAGTAAACCAATCTCTATATTTTTATATGTCTTTGTTTAATTTATTCTAATTAAAAGTGAGTTTTATCTCAAACTTGTCCTAGGGAATGGTACGTGCAGAAAGTCTATATGTCTTGCGCGGTAGTACTTAAATTAAACTGTTTTCCATATTTGACGTATGAAAAGACATATTTTTGTGACTCTAAACCCCTGTAAAACCTAAACGGTTTTACTTAAAACAAAACGGTTTGTGCCATTCTCGGTCATCTTAGTTTTTAACGAATTACCCAGTTACGCTCGCTTTGATTGGCAGTGAGCAATTGAACTTGCTACTGCACTAAGATAAGAAAGTTCATCCGTACGAGAGTTTAAGTTTACAAAAATCTGACACCACAATATTAAAATGATTCAAAATCGGCATTTTGGAGACAGCAGATTTGAAGAGCTTAAAATTACGAATAGAAATACTTTTTACCATTTTTTCATTGAGGTTTTATTACTGAGAAATATAGGGCTAAATTCAAAAATCTCGATTTATCTGAGTTTTTTTTGCAATTTAAGCGCTAAATTGCTGAAAAACTAAAGCTCTGGAATTCTGCTGTCTCAAAAATTTGGATTATGAATAGTTTTAATAATGTGATGTCATATTTTCATACTTTCTGCGCTCCCTGTTGCATTGGACACTTCTTGTAGTAGATTTTCAACATGCCTCAACTTTTCAAAAATATAAATTCTTTCGAGAGGTCGATGATAAAAGTTTCTCTAAGTCAAATTTTAGCCGGTCACTATATATGCCCTTACTCAAACAAAGGGTGTGTTCCATTGCGGTTATTAAAGCAATAACATTCATATCTAAATGCCGCGTTCCACTCCACTTCCATATTGCGATTATCTAATTTGAAATACGGGCATAAGCGTTTCCACAGAATAACCAGTATAGCGAGGGAAAAAGGACAGAGGGTCCCCGACGCCTAGCAACGAGGTGACGTCATCTTGACGTCACTGGAAAGAATATTTTGCACCGTCGTGACGCACGGGCGCAGGCATAATCCTAATTTTCTAAGATTTATAATTAGCTCTCGAGTTTAGGTGTCATAAACCTGTGCGAAGCGGATTTTTCCCGTAATCATTTTATACGGTTAGTCTAGAACTTAACCCACATAAAATAAAAGCTTTGAACAGTGAACAGTTAGTAGTATAGGATGAATACGAAATAGCGCTCGACATGATTGTTTGTGATGAAAATTATTATATTAATGAGAAAATTATGGTCACTTTGCCGATTACAGGAAATGGCTGTTCCAGGACATTTTTAAGCTGGACAGGCAGATTATTTCAGAGTTGCCACCGAGCTTAAAAGCGCTTTTACCTGGGAGATGCTACATTAATCTGGAGTTAATAAACGAAAAACACATCTTTGATCTTATATCTACCATTTATCTGATGTCTCCACATCAGCAACAGCAAAAAAAACATGACTCATTTAACGTAGAAAAGGAAAACCAATGACTCATTTTAAGGTCATACGGGACATACTTTGTTATCTCGATCATTTCATATGAAATGTATGCAAATTCACTTAAAATTTTAATTTATTTTATCCGAGCAATTAAATTAATATATTTTGTGGAAACTTTTACAGCATTTTAGCAAAATAACAATTAAGGGTGAACGCCAGAGGATAAAACTGGTTTTTGGCGTTTCTCAACCTAAGACACAATTCCAAAAATAATTTGCCTTAGTTGTTTAAATATTGAATAATTTGCCAAATAATGAAAAGGAATTTTTGCCCAAAAATAGCCTGGGCCTATATAAATAAATTAATGGCTTTTAGATATGCAAAATTAGCTTATATACAGTGACCGGCAAAAAGTTCGCAACATACATGGAAAACATTTTATTATTAACATGTCGAAAATAGTTTTTTGGGCGTTTGTTTCTGCATGTCCGGTAACATAGAAATACCATTTTTGGTTACGAGGTGTGATTTGAAATTTTGTTCTTTCTGTGCCGTCTTCTACCGAAGGTTGGCGACCATCATGTGATAGGTTTCTCTGTTCTGCGCCGCATGAAGTATTATTGTTGAGGCTTCTGATATTTGGAACCATTCACGCAAGTTTTTCATCCAGGATTGTTTCTTTCTGCCCAGTCATCTCCTTCCTTCTATATTTTCCTCCATGATAAGTTGCAATAGACCATACTTGTCATTACGAAACACATGGCCCAGGTAGGATGCTTTTCTCTTCTTAACATTTGCAAGTAATTCCAGATCTTTATTCATTCTTCTCAATACCTCCGTATTGGTCACTCTGTCAGTCCATGGTATTCTTAGTATGCGTATACAGCCACATTTCAAAACCCTCTAATTTTCTCATTGTTGTTAGTTTTAATGTCCACCCTTCTACGCCATAAAGCAGCGTAGAGAGCACGTAACACTTCGTGGCTCTCCATCGGGTACCAATGCTTAGGTTGCGGTTACTCAAGAGTTTTCTCATTTTTATGAATGTTGATCTTGCTATTTCAATTCTGATCTTAATCTCTAAATCAGGGTCCCATTCATCATTTATTGTGTATCCCAAATATTTGTAGCGGTGTATTCTCTCGATGGATTCGGTTCCTATTCGTAGATCGATATTTAGGATGTTCCTCCTACTAATCACCATAAATTTGGTTTCCTTTCTGTTCATCTTAAGTCCAAATTGGTTGCTTATTGTAGTTACTCTATTGGGCGATATTATCCGCCAGCAATACAGTATCATCTGCATAGCGGAAGTTACTGATTGGGACCCCGTTAATTTTGATGCCTTTATTGTGTTCTTCCAGTGCCTCTACAAAGATTACTTCAGAGTATAAATTGAACAGCAGTGGTGAAAGGATGCAACCCTGTCTAACTCCCTGACTCGTCATGTCATCATGCTTAATATTTGCTGTTTGATTCCAGTAAAGATTTTTTATAATCTGAATGTCCTTGGTATCAATTCCTGAAAGTTGTAATAGTTCTGTGAGTTTGTCGTGTTTAACTGTGTCAAACGCTTTCTCATAGTCGATAAAACAGGCATAGACATCTTTTTGTTGGTCAAGACATTTTTGGACCAAGACCTGCATCGCGAAGAGGGGCTCTCTGGTTCCATACCCACATCTAAATCCGAACTGTGTGCTACCTAGACGTTGCTGTAATTTTGTTCTTATTCTAGCATGAATAATTCTCAAAAACTCCTTTAGTGTGTGACTCATTAAGCTTATAAGGCGATATTCACTGCACTTTTTGGAGTTGGGCTTTTTGGGGAGTGTTATAAACGTAAACTTTAACCAGTCCGATGGAATTTGACCCGTACCGTAAATTTCATTAAAGAGGCCTAACAGGGTGTTCAGGTTGTTCTCATCGATAACTTTCAAAAATTCGACTGGTACTTCATCGCATCGTATTGCTTTCCCTTCCTTTGTTTGTTCTAGGGCTGTTATTAACTCGCTTTTCAATATCTTAGATCCTTCCAAGTCAAGAGTGTTTGTTACCTGACGATAGTCGGTGAACAAGTTTTTGATATAAGTTTCCCATATATCTAACTGTTCTTTCCTGTCTACAATAAGTTTATGGTTTTCGTCTACTAACTTTCCAAACTCTCTTTTTTGCAGGTATATGTAAGCTCTTTGACCTTTTTATGCATGTCGAAGCTGTCATGTCTCTGTTCTAGTTGCTCTATCTCTTGACATTTTTCACTTAACCATTTCTCTTTAGCCTCCTTTATCTTTTTGGTGACAGTTATATCTAGCTCTTTATATCGTTTAGCGTTGTTCTTATTTTCTCTTCTCTTGTCGAGTAACTGCAATATTTCGTCCGTCATTCAGTCGTTTTTTTTTCCTCCTTTCGGAGTATCCAATTTCTTCTTTCGCTCTGTTCCGTATAGCATCTCGTAAGCTGATCCAGTCCCTTTCAACATCATTGGTAATGTCTATTGTTGTCAAACTATTATTAATGCTTTCTGTGAGCTTGGCTTTTATTTCGGGATTTCTTAGCTTGTCCATATCTAAACTTTTGTTAGTCGTTTTCTTGATTGGTGTTTTTAGTCGGACTCGCAATTTAGTTACGAGTGGAGCGTGGTCAGACTTTATATCAGCTCCTGCGTATGTTTAGGCCGCGATTATTGCATTACGGAATCTTTTATTAATTGTTATAAAGTCTATCTGGTTTCTAACTATGTTTTCCAGTCTGTCCTGCGGCGCCTTCCAGGTGTATAGTCTTCTTGGAGGTAAATCAAACCAAGTATTTGTTATAGTTAAATTTTTCTCCTGGTAAAACTGTATTAGTCGATCACCCCGCTCGTTTCTTGCTCCCAAGCCGAATTTACCAACAATGCTTCCTACTTCACCTCTTCCTATTTTAGCGTTGAAGTCCCCCATTATAATAGTTACTTCTTGCTTTTTCAAACTTCTTGTTAACTCGTCTAATTGTTTGTAGAATTTTTCAACTTCTTCATCAGTATTTTCAGCTGTGGGGGCATATACCTGAATAATATTTAAATCCACAGGACGTGCATTTATCTGGATCAACATACATCGTTCTGAATATGGAATAAAACGTTTAATATATTTTTTGATTTTATTGTTTACTAGAACCGCTACTTCATGTCTATGCATGGCATCTTCTTCTCTACTTCCCGAATAAAACATGTATGTAGGTACTTATTGTAGAATATTCAGGCAGCTTTGAAAATTTTACTTG
>JAEQML010066562.1:0-19877 GCA_016904865.1 Pissodes strobi | reverse complement strand
AAACAATAAAGACTTCATTCTCATAAAACCAATACATATATATATATATATATAGCAGTTTACTGGACGCTCGATACGAAAATGCGCCCGATTTTAGTATTTAAAATGCTCTATCGTTCATATCAGCGAGAGAGTTATGCATCATGTATACCTTCCTCGTTTTGGTTTTATGAGAATGACGTCTTTATTGTTTAATTTATAAATCGATTAAGGTTATGGACAGCTAAATAAATTTATTGAATTATCCGAAAATTGCAGAAAAATTCTTTGAAGGATAATACAAAATTTGAATTGGTAAAGATTTGCTATATGACAACGAAATATAGGAATTCCAGCTTAGACGTTTCCTTTATGAAATCTTTGAACAAATATTATAAGTATGAAGCTCGAATTTGGCTGCGTTGTAATCCAGGCAAAGTAGTCACCATATCTCAAATTCCTACGCTTTTTGGTAGTGCTTTTCTAAATGCAGCAACTATGAAAATCGCTATAAACGGATTCCGTAAAACCGGGATTTTCTCCCCAGACGAAAATGTTTTTACCGAAGTTGATTATTTACCGTCTGCTACCACCGATATTCAAAGCAATGACCCTCCACCAGTGGCTGAAGCGCCTAGACCTGAAACTCCAAGAGAACATTCAAAATCACTTCTTTCTAGAAAAAAGACAGATATAAGAAAATCAATTTATTCTCCTCTAACTGTATCAGCAGGCAACATTTTAAACCAGTTACCAAGTTGCTCTTCATGGAAAGCACCCAATGAATATCCCCTCGATGTCAATAAGAACTCTTCCTTTCCCTGCGTGTCCTCAGAAGTTGCTTTACCTATTCCAATTATTTAACACACAGTTAAGCGATTTAATCGCGAGAGAGGTAAAACCGCAATAAAATCCTGCAAAAAAGTCGACAAAACGATGAAAAAAAGTGTATAAAAGAAAATTGGTGTTGATAGTCAAACAGGTAAAATATGGGCGAAGAAAAAACATCCTAAGAAGGTAACATGGTCGACAACTAGGTAGATTTGGATTCGTCTTCGGATGAAAATTGTTATAATCTAACTTCTGTTCTAAAGTTGGACGCGAAATTGTTATCTAATATTAAGTATTATTCTCAGCAGATGGCGCTGGACTACAATTTGTTATCAAATTAAGAATTAAGAGATAAGAATATTACAATCGGATAAAATACGCCGAGGTATGGACACCACTAGACTTCTTATCAGTCAACACTTACCCAAAACTATACCAAATTTCTTCTTCAAGCACCGTCTGAAAACCATTTACATTTCTCATGTTGGTTCGATGTTTATTTTTCTCCACTAAACAAGTTCCAAATCGTGTACGAGGATATGAAAATAAATCAAGATAGGTTAAAGTCAAAGCCAAAGTTGAACGTCACCAAGTTTAGTTTTGTTGGCAAAGTCCTATAGTTATTGCTAAGGACACAGTTAAAAAAAAATTTTGGAAATAAAAAGAAATGAAGTTCGAACTCCAGAATCGTATATGAAAATAAAATTACCTGTCGTATTATACATTACCTATGCTCTGTTATCAGACATGTTTTAGATTCTCTCATTCAAATAAAATAACATCAGAAATGAGGTCAATAGTTTTATTTAAAAAAAAAATAAGCTCTTCTAGCCTTATAAGGAAAAATCACTAAGACGAGAAAATCAGCAACCCCGTAGTGTAATTTCGTAATGTCACCGACTACTGATATACTAAACACACCCTCTTGTCAAATTGACAGTCTAGATAGAGATTTTAAAATGTGTTATAAAAAATTGTAATTTAGAACGTTAACACCAACGTATCGCTCTTCCCGAACCCTGCAACTTAGACGGCGATAACTTTACCGAACGTTACCACACAAACTATTCTATGTTAAACTCGGATAGAATAGCCTCTCCGTAAGCCCAAGTTGCAAGTTCCTAACAAAATCCAAATCCTCAAAATTCTATGTTACGATTTTGATATTATAATAGATAAATTTCTCGGTTATAAAATGCACTAGAAAATTTTCAAAAATATAGTACCCGAGATAGTAAACTAATGGAACTATGCCGGCATGGCTACACTTCATAAATGGTTACTATCTAAATTCTAGTGTTAGAGATATTCGAAAATAAATGCTATGGTAATTATTCAAGCTGTTAAAAATACTAATTATGTTACTGAATTTTGATAATTATTAATAGTCTTTACGGTGCGCGGTGATGCTAAAACTCAATCAAATCACCTATCTGTGTTTCTGGACCTCTCAGAAACCAGAAAAAGGATTTCCATATCATTCACCGGACTTATAAAAAAAACTGTCCCCGGGCTTGGCACTGTCAACCAACCAGTTAGAAAATGGTCCTTAATCTGATATACGACATAATCTGCTGTGTTCCAAAAAAAAAACTAAGGAGTAACCTAGTTTGTAAGGTTCCAAAAAGGTTTTGTACTACCCTACGCGAAATCCGAAACTAGAAGCCTAAAACGGAAATTAATCCATCAAAACAACTTAATATGAAATATTAACATTAACCGAATGCCGAACTAGGTTTCAGAAACTAATTGGAATTTTTAATTCACAAACAACTTACCCATGACTGGGGTTCACCAAATACCTTTCTGGATAGCTTATAGAAAGTATGGGATAATCGCCATTATGGCCGTTGGTAGAATTCAATACTTTCTACTGTAACAAGCTCCCTCGTCTCCCGAAAGTTTTTAATCGGCATAAAACCTATTTCATCTCGAAATGAAAAATACTCTCAAGAAGCTATTACCTCGCTCCAGGAAAACTTTTTGGCCACTGAAGAAACAATTGACTAAGTAAATCAACAGCAACGTATTCTCCTGTCTTTCCCATCCTTCTAGATTAATAAATAGAAAATTCTGTAATCACGTCAAAATAGCCCGATTGTTATTAATCTAAATCCCTTAAATAACAATTTACCCTATAATGACTTCTATAAATAAAAAGAATTTCCATCCATAACAAAATAGTGATGTAGAATATCTCGATCTGCAGTGAATTCGGGTTCAGGTCTGTAGAAGGGTGGATTGGGATACAAATGGGCACGCAATGTCTGTGCAGACGTGGATAGTGCGACGATTGTTTGCGAAAACTGCCAATAGATCTTTAAAACAGTGTCACTAATTTTCTTACTTTTTCTGTACCTCCCTAAATAAAAGCAATAATGACATTTTGTGTAACCTTTAATTTTTCATGATAACAACATGATCAAATATTATTGAGTTTTGGAAAAATATGATGCCCCGCCTACGGGACAGAATGGCATAAAATGCACTTTCACTTTTACTCATACCTTTTCTATAATTGTTTCAATAGAAGAATTATTTAATGCCAAATTTTCAACCCCTAAATGGACGCCCACTGTTGCCGATCCGCCTGCGAGCCCATGTTCAAGCTAGCTCAGTAAAGGTGCAATCAAAGAACATAGTAGCAAAGCACAGTTAGAACACAGTTTAAGAA
Source organism: Pissodes strobi (assembly GCA_016904865.1). Classification (NCBI taxonomy): domain Eukaryota; kingdom Metazoa; phylum Arthropoda; class Insecta; order Coleoptera; family Curculionidae; genus Pissodes; species Pissodes strobi. The sequence continues at coordinate 16,393 of JAEQML010066562.1, read as the reverse complement.
TATCTATAGACTCTGATAGTAGCTGCGGAACTATTATTTTCTTTGGTGCAACCGAAGAAAATTATAATATTGTAACGGAATATATGTTAAATATATGTTATCAAGTATTAGTATATTCCGCTCCATTAATTCTAGCTATTTATCAATAGTTTTCAATGTTTAGTATATTGATAGGCAGTTCAATGTTAGTGTATTGATAGGCAATGCTTGAATGCTTCTTTAGTTTGACGCCGTGTTTCTTACAACGGTTGTCACGTGCTGGCCAATGAAAAAAGCCGTTGAATTTAAATGGGTAGAATATACAGTTTTGAAAAATTTCGTCTCATCTTGTGTAAAGACGTCGGCTCGGTAAGCAATAATAATTTCTGATCTTAAAATATCTTATTCATTCTGCATATTTTTCAATAATCCTTTCATACTTTAAATATATAATTAAAAATTGTTTCCAATTCACTTAGTTATATTTGGCTTTTGTATTGCATTTTTAAGTAATTGCGATTTCAACAATTGTAAATTTTTTTTGGTGACCTTAAGGTTAAATACCGATTTTTTTAGTGAATAGTTGCGTTTGTTATTGGTCAAATTCGTGTAATTTGATAATGGTTTAATCCAAATTTATCGAGAACGGAATTATTTCGTCGTTTTAAACGGTCACACGCATTATTCTAGATATTTTCATTTAGATTTGACGATATTGTTGGGAAGATTCGCGGAGTAGATTTTATCTTTTCCTGTAAAAGGTAGTAAATTGAATTTGTAGTAGAATTTATCTGGATTTTTCCTAGCAATATTGTTAGTTATGGTAAATTTTTCGCTTTTCAGACTTATTTCATTACTTTTTCAGTTTATTTGTAGCTTTAAACTATAATTAATATTGCTTATCGTGTCAACGTTTGATCCATGATGTATCTGTATTGATTTGCTTATTAAACAGGTTAAGCACGTGTAAAATTACCTAGTTTATTTTTCTTTATCTTTAAACATAGTTTCTATCTCAAAGCGAGATAGTAATTATCTTATCTTTATCTTTGATTAATTGAGACGTAATTTACGTCCAATTATTGTTTATGTGCCAAGGGCCATCTTAATAAATTAAGGAAAGAAATTATCTATTTGGAGTCATTAGACTTGTTTAAGAGAGATTATACCTCGTTCTTAATTTTTTTTTATTTAAGTCAAGTGATTTTCTATTTGAAGTTGCCGAGAGCCACTGTTGGACAAGTTTCATATTTTTTTCATAATTTTGTTTTAAATTTCTATCGCATCTCATCAATAGGAATCATCAAGGCGTTTATTATTTTTCTTTACATGTAAATACCGCTGGATGACGTAAACCTCTATTGTGCACGTCGCTGTGCCAGACCTGTAGAGGGAGAACCATACGCTAAGGCTACCCTTTTGAAGGCCTACAGAGCTCAAGTCAGCTAAACTTGGGAATAGGCAGATGCAGGTTTCTAGTAAAGTTCCCAATACGGTTGCATGGACATAGAATAGTAGGACAATTAGGTACGGAGTGGTTAAAGAAAATAATTTGCCTGTAAAGACCAATTAAATCTGTAAATTTTTAATAATAAAGTTAATTTCATTTTTATCATTTTGGTAAATTGATTTAACAGTAAATAATTGTATTTCATTGCATTTTTGCATTTAAGTTCATTTTAATTTTTACCATTTTTGTAAACTAAATTATCAGTTATCAATTGTATTTGATTGCATTTGTAATCTAATTTTAAGTCAATATTCATCTTTATCATTTTTGTAAACTAAATCTTCAGTAATCAGATATGTTCATAACTGCAGTGCACATGGTACTATAAGTTGTAATTTAACGATATAGTTAATATATAGTTGTTTTTAATTTACCTTTTTTGATTTATCCTTATAAATTTTAGATCACCAAAGGAAATATTTTAATCCACGCCTTCAAATAAACTAAATAAATTAACTTTTGCTCTATCCTTACAAATTGGTGATTGAACCAAATAATAAGTTATAAGTACGACTGAGCTATAAATTCATTACAAAGTGGGGCAACCAGAGCCGGATTTAGGGGGGTACTAGTGGTACTAATAGCACCCGGCGGCAAATTTTGGGAGGCGGCAGGAGGCGTTGGGCGGTGTTCAAAAAAAAATTATAGATTTATATTTAGGTAAACATAAGTTGCAGAATTATAAAAATACAGTCTCTTTAGTAGTATCGTAGAGATACAACCAAACCGATTGAACTAGCCTCTGATAATTAAACAAATTCAGCAATCAAAAGTCAAAATATTTTTCAATTAGTGTAGATTCTACACCAGATATTACGCATAATGATCAACTCACTTTTATTATGAGGTATTGCTCTGATCAAAGTGATAAAGGTATGCCTTCGGAACGTTTTATCACATTTTTGGGGAAATTTTGGACACAAGAGCGAAGAGATAGAAACTGCTAACTTGGAAACAATGCGTATTAGTACTTCCTACTATGTGACGGCACGGTCATTGTGCTGAAGCGTAGTAGCAAAACTGAATATCATAGCCATTTTGTGAGGTTTTAAACTATACGCGAATTATGTGTTGAAGTCCAGGAGGAATTTATAAGCATTTGATTCTGAATTCATACTGCGCTGCAACACAGGAGGAATTAGATGTGTTCGTGACGCAATCAATTTGCAGCAAGAGCTCTCGTGGTCTAAAGGTCTAGATGGTTAGGTCTCTAATCGGCGGCTTTCAGCGGCCCGGGTTCGAACCCCGTTGCTTTTTTTTTCATTTCTTTTTAAGGTTAGTTTCTAAACAGTTTTTTTTTATTTTGGATATGTCTTGGGCTAGTTTGGGTTAGCACCTGGTTAGTTTCCTTTTCTGTTTTTTTCTTGATTTTGGGTATGTCTTGGGTTAACACCTAGTTAGTTCTCTTTTCTTGAGCCCCCGTAGCGGGCAAAGCGAGCGGAGGGCCATGCGAAAAGTGAATATGTCTTGGGTTAGTTTGGGTTCGCACCTGGTTAGTTTCCTTTTCTGTTTTTTTTCTTGATTTTGGGTATGTTTTGGGTTAGTTTGGGTTAACACCTGGTTAGTTTCCTTTTCTTAGGCCCTCGAAGCGAGCGAAGCGAGCGGAGGGCCATGCGAAAAGTGAAATATTTTGATTTCCTGTATTTTAACACAAGTGTTGCAGCACAGTGTGAATTCATAATACGCGTTCACAAATCTCTACGTGATTTCTGCGCTGGCGCACGGTATTTTTAAACTATCTTGACAAAAATGGTTCATTTAATTCCTCCTGTATTTTAACAAATTGAAGTGTTGGAGCGCGGTATGAATTCATAATACGCGGAAACAATAGATAAATTGTGTCTAAGTTTAAATGACTGCAGGGGTCAATCATATGACAATGCCAGCAATATCGATGTCTGGCTCTTACAACGGCTTACAGGCAAGAATTAAATCAAGAACCAATTTAGCTATTTATGTTTCTTGTGCAGCACATTCGCTGAATTTATTTATTTTTTTTTACGTTAATTTAAGATACATATGTATTTTTCTCATCCTCAACACATCGTTGGCAAATTTTAAATAATTCCCTTGAAAATGTCTCTGGGAAAAATACCTATACATTAAAACGTGTAAATATAACGAGATGGTCTTCTATATTTGAATCCATTAAAATATTTAGGCATTGTTATGAAGAAATTCAAAATTCACTTGAGACTATTTATAGTAGGGGAAACTGGCCTAAAATGACATACTCGGGTAAAATGACATATCGACCACATTGCTACTTTAACACGTGACACCGTCGCCCTAAAATCATAATCGCAATTGTTTTTCATCCGGGACTTCGGTCAAGTTTATTCAGCGTCGCAGGCAGCACGCGTCTTAATAAAATACCAACAAGTCGTTTTTCTCGATCCAAAAAAATATTTGTGTGGTCACCTAATTTGGCTGTAATAATAGCCGAGGTGCAGTAAGCCTAAGGGGGCTTAGTACAGGTAAACAAATAGACTTTTTTCTTTATTTTAATGCAATTAAAATTTTGTTTTATTTTTTTAAAGATATATGTTTTTAATAATTTCAAAGAAATCGTTATTTTGGGCAAAATGACATACACGGTGTCGGGGTAAAATGACATACTATGTCATTTTAGGCCAAATTCAATTTTTATTTTCATTTCAGATAATATGGTTGGCAAATACATTAGAAAATCGGCCCGTCAAAAATGGAGCGAGGCGAGCATGAGGGAGGCTATTCAAGCGGTGCAAAACGGTGGTATGGGCTGGTTGACACCGTCTATATATTGGGTACCTCAAGCAACACTCAGATGCCGGGCACAACATAAAAATAAAAAAATAAAAGGTTTCAAGAAAGGCTTAGGTCGCTACCCACCTACATTTCTGAAGAACTTGAACGCGAAATAGTAGAACATATTAAAAAATTGGAAACATGCATGTTTGGGTTGAACACAAAAGAAGTAAGACAGTTGGCATTCCAATTAGCTGAAAGGATCAAGTGTTACCCCACAGATTCAATACAATTTAAAACATAGCTGGTTGGGACTGGCTTTTGAGCTTTAGGGCACGTAATCCAGACATTTCACTTAGAACCCCCGAAGCCACATCAGCAGCTCGCGCGCAGGGTTTCAACTGGCCGCACTGATTTTGTTTTTATCTTTTTGTAACGTCTTTAGTTTTTACCTCCTAGTTGGGTGTGTTGGCCCTTTTACTTTTGTTTACTTTTTTATTTTTAAAATAAAACTCTTTTGCAATACTTCTTACTTTTGTATTTTCAACCTTTTCAATAGAAAGACTACCTATGTCATTTTACCCTAGTATAAGCCTAAAACGACATACTGCACAGTTTTTTTATTAATTTGGGTGTAATTGTTTCAAAATGTAAAAGTTTAAGGTTTTGTGCCTCTAATAGGAAGCGACATAAACAAACGAACCCATTAAACTCTAAATGAATGCTTAAATCTTTTATTTCCAAGTTTTGGGAAATGTTTTGCTCAGGGTATGTCATTTTAGGCTAGTTTCCCCTACCTACTAATTTTGAGAAGCCGGAGGTTCGTGCCAAAGCCCAGTCTCATCTAGTGACATAGGTACCTTAGAATTTGGCTTTCAAGTAGCAGTTTGATCTCATGTGTCAGAAAGGGCAAAATGCAAATAGTGTTAGCCAGTCTTTGCAGGCTGTAAATATAGATTTAACTATTTGCTTAAATCTTTATATTTCTTTAAAAGATTTTTATTTATCACTTCGAGATAAATTTGAATACTATGAAAAAGATGGTCAAATCTTATCTCAAGAACCTAACTATAAATTAAATCAAAGACTACGGAAAAAAATACAATTTGGAGAAACGGATAATGAAGTAGTACAAACTCCAAGAGACAAGATGCGTACCCAAGTATTTTATAGAATAATAGACCAAATTATTTGTGATCTGGAAAAAAGAGGACAGGCTTATGAAATTGCAATAAAGTCATATTTTCATTAAAATCTCTCGAGGATGAAAACATATTAAATGCTGCCAACGATTTAGCTCTAGTTTATCAATCTGACCTAGATCAACTATATTTTGGTAAGGAATGTGTCCAGTTAAAAAAATGTATAATTTTTCTTGACAAAGAATTTTCAATGTCAAATGCGGAACATTTGATGCATTTATTACATTCCAATAACACGTTGAAATCATTTTAAGAATTTTCTTGACCCTTATGGTGACAAATGCAAGTGATAAAAGGCCATTTTCTACTCTAAAAAGAGTTAAAACATATTTAAGGAACTCGCTTTCACAAGAAAGGCTTAACGCTCTTTCAGTATTATACATAAATTCCGACTTATTGAAATCTTTGGATTTTAGTGAAATATTAGACAAATTTGCCCATACTAAATCGCGAAAAGTCATATTTAAGTAAAGCAAAGTAATTTTAAATAATGCTCGGTTTGAATAACACTTATTTTAAATAAGATTAACACAACAATGAAACAGAAACAAATGTACCAGTCTATCAAAAATAACAAGAATTAATGATAAATGTTTTTTAAAGATCTCGTCAAGTTCAGATAGAGTTTATAAACATATTGATGCAACCAACGGGTACCTACTCTCGATATTTGAACTTGTTTGTGGAGTTTTAATTATGATTTTGCTCTGAAATGAAAATCAGGGGCTCGTTTCCTCATAGGCCATTTTCCTTCGATGTCAATTCTGAACTTTTAACCTTTTAATACCATTTTCTCATAAACCTGTACTTTTTACGAGGAATGATTTTTTACGTAAAATTAACAATAACAGATTCCCATATGGATAGAAATTCCCAGGACATGCTACATGTAATAATGAATAAATCAAAAACATTATATAAACGACGATTGTTTATTAAAATCAATAAGTAAAACAGAAACATTGATACATAGTACTTGCATTTAAATTATATACAATCAAACTTGTTTTATTTATACTCCTAACAGAGGAGTTAAAATTTGGTGGTAGGTTGTTTTACATCGAATACATCGTTACGTGTTACCGTTACACATGTTTTTGTACACATATAGGTACGATCCATATAGATCTAGCAATTTCTCCATCTTTTTTTAACAAGGACAGGTTCATTGGTGTAACAGTTATATGTTTACAAAAATATGCGCAAAAATAAATGGTTTTACATTTAAATGTGACAATGTAACGTTAAGGTCAAGAAACACACAGCACTGTGATTTTTACACTTAGTGAAATACATCTAACACTGAATTCTTATGAAGTTACTTTTGTTCTAATTTGAAAGAAACAATTTTAAATAAGGAAAGGCAACACAACTGCAGAACATGTACTTTGCATTTTACATATATAAAAATCTACTATCACGCTTTTGACAACATGTCCGTTCACTACAGTCGTTTAATAATAAAATTATAAAATCCTAATTCCATCATTCTTATATCGTATGCACATGTTGTTGCAGCTATATACCTTTATACAAGAAAAATGTGACTTATTTTTATTATTAATACTTAGCTAAATTTTTTCATAATTCTGTAACTTACCTAGACCTTTCAAAAACTGTTAAGTTGTTGCGAAAAGATTTAACAATATTATATATTATGCCAAACTTCTTAAAGTGACTTGTATAGAGTATTTACTGGAAGAGACTTGAGGTAGATAAAATAGCTAAAGGGTGGTTAAAATGTGGATGGTATTTACACTACAATATTTTATCCAGTTATTAAATGGCAGCTAATGGTCAGCTTTAAACATAATCATTGTTTGAGTATTATAGATTTTTGAACCACCCTGGTTAAACTAGAGACGGCAGCATGTATCGTATAATCGCTAAGGGACAGCACTGAATAGTTGAGATAAACATTAATTAGTAGATATTTATCGTATTCTAGTTGTGAATAGTAAATAATTAAAGGGAAAGATAATAATGATTAGGAAAAGTTTTAAAAAATATATTGTCGCTAATCTCGAAGAAAATTATGAAGTTCATAGAATCAAAAACAGATATAAATTAGACGAAACATATTTGGCATGAGAAATTTAGAATACACCCAAAAAATAAAGAAGTATGATTAATAGAACAGATAAAAAATTTTGAATTAATAACAGTAATACTTACTATTAACTATTACTATGCTGTATAAATATTTTAATATTGGTACAACAATTTGTACTTAAGATACTCCCTGAGATTTGCTTGCACAAACGTTATATTTTTAAACACCGATATATAAACATCTAGGTAAGTTTTATAAACATTTTATCCGAAAAACTATTTTAAATTTACAATGTTTGTACTAAGTATTATTAAACACTGAGCTGTATACCGATTAAATTTTATATATAATTTTGAGGTAGATTTTGTATATTTGTACTGTTATATTTTCAACAATTAAGTGATCGTACACGGGTTAACAGGCAACAATAAATGTATAATTCGAGTGCTGTTTTATTTACAAGAATTAAACACTCCAATTCAAAATGTAACTTTTCAAAACATATTGCTATGTGACGCAGTGTAGTAATAACAAGCCTAGACATATATTAACTAGGTATAGTGACACTTCAAGCAGAGTTTACTAAGCCGTTAACATTGGAACTATATAACAAAAATCATATGTTAGCCCAAATATTAATGAAATTAAAAAAGAACAATATTACTAAACATATATGATTGCCGAATGCAACAATAAAGGTTTCTATATTATCTATTTTTATTAAGCCAAACTTATTGATTTTTTAAAATACAGCTCCTCATGGGAAATGTTAATGCTTGCAAAGTTTTTGAAATTACAATATAAAGCATTTGGAAAAAAAATATAGCGGTATGGTATGCCTTGATAACGAAAGTTTAATATGGATTGAGGGTTATTAGTTAATAGCCGAAACCTAGAAACAGACAATAAAACGACGTTTCAAGTAATTTATAAATGCTGAAATGTAACAATTGACAGTATACCATTTCTCATCCATAGGTTGCGCTTACTAGTGCCAGTATTGCGGAAATATTAAGTTATATTTTGCGTTGGTGTTTCAACATTTCATGAATTTGTACATTAAATTTACTCAGTATGAGTAATCATATAATAGTTATACAACCTTTCACACAGCTTTATAGACTATTTGAAAAGTTAAATTTACATAACAGCACGTAAGATGAACACTATGCTTAGTAGGTATATATTATATATTTTCCTGAACTTTTTACCTGAGATTATTAGTATATTGCATAACTTGCGTCTTAAGCCTTGTGTAATTTTTAAATCGTAAGCAGTTATATTTTGAAATTGTTAACTTGTATGGAAAATTTGTCCCTAGAAATCAAACATTTACCACCTCTTTCTAAAATCGAAGGTAATTCCGGTAATTTTCTTTTACATTATCGATCGAGTGGTTAAAACGAAAAACTTATAAAACAACTGGTCACCGGAATAATCATAAAATATCCCACTGGAAAATGATTCTGTGATTAAATGCAGCTTTAAAAAATGCACTTTTCTATGTCAACCAGTAAATGAATATTTTCTCAATTTTCAATACCTAAAGAGCATATCGAAATGGATGAATTAATTTTTGAAATGCAAAGATAAAATTTTAATACGAATGAAAATATGTTTGAAATAAATAGTACATTTGACCTAAAGCGTAGCCATCATTACTCGCAGACTTCTGATTTAGCGTTACTAAACTAATAGGCAAAATATAGATCCCTGAGTAATGCCTATATATAGTAACTACAATCAAATCAGAATATGTTGCCATTCAAGTTAACAAGATTTAATAATATAATTACCTATTATCGAGACTATATTACTAATACGTAAGATTTATATATGCACGAACATTTACAAATGAGTTAATCCTAGAATTATTCCTTTTACAATTGTTTCGATTAATTCAATGCCATGCAATTCCTAATGTTCACCAAACAATTAGAAATACAATGAATAACACAAAAAATAACTTTTCTAAAAAAATCTTTACACCTGTACATTGCATTGCCACTCTCCAATAAAGCCTGAATGTCCTTTAAAGTATTCAATGTTCTTTATAACCATAATTTGGATATTTTGGTAGTAAATAACAAAAGCCAATTCAGAAAGTATATCTTATTTAGTTAGTTGATTTATGTGTTCATATCTGATATGTAAAAAAAAGAAAAACATCCATTTTAGTTTTGTCTCTATTTTCATTCTCAAGATAGAAATTTAACTATCGATACACGAGTATGCCAACTATGTTGGCGCGTCTTTAAACTTTACAGGTGAAAAATGATCTAATAATAATTAATTCCTTATAAAAAAAGGAGATGAGAGCTATTCATGTTTACCTTTCAGACTTCCTGTTTAAAATAGAATTAAAGCAGACCTTTCGAGAAACGATAGAAAGTCATAATAATACAAGTGAAATGCAGATATGGCTACATTACCAACTAACTTTCAGATAATCGAGAATTCGACCGTAATTTGACATGTACTTTCAGAAAACCCAATTTTCTTTTAAATTTCCGTCACCTTAAACCAATTTGTACAAAACAATGTTACAAACTAAACGAAAAACTTTTTAAACTTTTTAGCAAAATCTTAAGCGCAACTAGTAAACTTATATAACTAAAAATGTAATTCTATTATAAAGCTAAATGACGAACCCTGAATGTATTGAACCTTATCTTCTAAGTTTTACTTAAATTAAAAGTAGGTACCCGTATTGATCATTCACAAAATTCGTTCACTTTTTGCACTCACTCTAACTTAAAAAATACAACAGAAATAGAGAATAACTCTAACAAAAAAATAAATAATGTTGAATTTTGTTCCTGTCTTATTTCTTAAGCCATTTTCCAAAACAACTTAAAAACTAAATAACTTATATATTAAAGAAATTATTGTTCGACCAGATCTGTCAGGGCTTTTGTGCTAAAATCAAAAAAAATCCTTTATTTATCTAATAATAATAATAATAGCAACTTACAGTTTTACAAAACCATGATACTGAACAAAAATTTAATATTAACTATATTGCGCAAAAAGTAGAAAACATTTATACTCGATAAAGTAAAAACTGTACAGACAGATGAACACAACACCTGAAGCCGAGCTCTGGTATTCCAACGATCGAAGCTATCGAACACAATCTTAACAAAAATATAACAATTATTGAAAACTTTGGCAGGCAATGAAAAATTATGGAGTATTAAGACTTTTTACATTTTTTGGGAAGAGGCAGTACTAGTACTCCTTGCCTTAAATGAGTAACCGGCAAGGCTACATTTTAGAAAAGACGTGTTCTATATATAAATATATTTTAAATATATTAAATAATATATCTAGAATCGAGAGGCATTTATATCATTGCCTTACGTCCCTAGATGGATAACTTGTGATATCAGTTTAAATAAATTAAAGCTTTGGTCTAAATTCCTAAAAGGATTTTATATGAATTTGGCACAAAAGCTGTTTGAATAAATAGTATTACAGACGTCTATTGTAAGGCAGTGGTTTGAGGTAGTAGGTAGTATATTTCTTGTAACTGTTATTGCGAACAGATGTGTATGTAGTTATCTATAGGAATCAATATGTATAGTTATATAAATATAATATAACATCTAAATAATCTAAGTTTATTACAAAATAAGTTTGTCATGTAAAATGAGGTAGACAAGTTACGATATCCCAGAGATGAAAACGGATCGTGTCTTGAATATTAGGATATTTCCATAAAATATATATCTTAATATAAAAAACAGATTTCACAAGTTACTATGTTACCAGAGAAAAGAAAACATATTTACACTTTATAAATACTGTACGAAGTTTGTATTATGTTGCAGAAATTATTGACTAGTAATAGGCTTATAGAGAACTATGCAGTAGTATGCAACTATTTTTGGTTTAGTCCGTTTACATGGCAATTTCCAATGCTGGATGTATTTTGTTTAATGGAATTATTACGAAATGTTTTTAACAAATCCAAACAATCACTCAGGGTTCCTAATTTATGGGTTTCCCTGCCCTAAAATATCGTATATTTTAGTTGAGCGAAAAAATGTAAATAGGCTATTTATTATAAAATAATATTTAACGAACTAAATTTCGACGCAAACTGGTAGGAAGAAATATTATAATATTTACTTCTTTAACGTCGCCAATATTTTGATTCAATTTGAACGTGTCGATATTTTAGATATAATATCAACTTTACTATCGCATATCTCGATCAAATCATAACAATTTATAGCAATGTGAAAAATATATTATAGACAATTAGAAATGTTTTCTAAATTTCTATATTTCATAAATCGAGATATTGTGTACGTCGTTAAAGGGTATTCATCACACACAGAAATGCACCAAAATATGCGTATGTTTCCAATGTTACAATATTTTTTCCCTTAAAATAAATTTAGTTTTAGCAAATTTAATTTTTTGTCTCAAAAATAATTTGTGATAAACGAAACAAAAGGATATGCCGGAAAAAAGATATTTCAGTTAGATATTGACACACTATTTTCGATGGTTAGTTAATTGCGTGCACATAATACACGCAATTAATTAATATTCTGAGCCAAGGTACTTAATCAAAGTGTATTGCTTTGAAAAACATGTCAAAGCCGAAACTAGTTTCAAAATTCATATTAAAATATCTCGTTGTTTCAAAGTAATAGTAAACATATTTAGGATAAAATCGAATATGATGTGACAAGTAATTGATTTACTCGTATCCACAATATTTGTAAAGAAGTAATCTAAATTTTTGTGACAGATACAACAAAAACCAAACTAATGTAAAAAATATATCTATTAATTGCCTAGTTAAAAAATAGGTTTGAAATGTTTGGTTAAGACAAAAGACAAAAATTATCTATCAGTTTTCAAAAAAATACGAATAATATATTTTTAAATAAAGTTTTATGTAGATGTATCAAAAAGGGTTTATCACATTATTCGTATCTGTTTTTCAAAATGAAATTACCTATTAAAAATCGAATAATAATAATTATAGTTGATAAAAATTTACCTAATGCTTTAAATATCGAAACTTTGACAAGTTTTCCGAGCATTAACGTTATTTAAATTTAAATAACTACGAAAACTAATATGAAGCGGCTATATCTAGATGATACCTGAGTTAAGAGGAACCTAAGAACTAAATTTTAACATTACATACCGCGAAGTATGTACATTTATTTGGGTTGCACGATGACTAGCCGACAAAAATAATGAAATATGTGAGGCAGAATTTAATATTCGGTTGAGGTAGTTTATGGCCGTTTTCCAAACGACAAAAAAACAACATCTTGAAGACTGATTGGTTTGTGTTATCTTATGCAGCTTTTCTGGATGTCTTTTTTCCTATATCAACAGCGTGCGCTCAGATTTGGCTATACTAAATGAAAAACTTTTTTATACTTGATTTCTCTTAAAATATTATTCTATATAATGTTAGTACGAAAGAAAAAAATAATTTGGCGTTGCCAAATAATAAATAAAATTAATAAAAATGGTATGACTACACAAAATGAAAAATATTTAAAACGGATATTTATGAAACAGAAAAATTAAGAACACAATGAATATATTGGCAAAAAAATGTGTACAGTTTTTCATATTATATGAAAAGGTTTTAGGGGCCTTTCTTGAGCATCTTTAAAACATTTTAAAATGCTTATCTTAAACATTAACCAATTTGAAACGTAACATACCTACGTATATTTTACTCTTCCATTTCACTTAGCATTTCGTACTTTTAGCAAGAATATAATTTTTCCACAAATAATAATAGGTAAAGCTTTCAATTTGTTAACAAAACCTTAGCGCTCGCTGTATACTTATTTAAAATGTGTAAATGTAAAAAAAATCAACCGATTATCAATCAGTTACTTAAAACGTATTTGAGGTAATGGAAATTATCAGTACAATTGTAGACAACTTTGCCAATATGCCAACCTGGCACTTATTTTATGTATTCCAAAGCGCTTTATAAATTTCTCAGACAATTGATCGTTGAGTTGAAGAAACAGGTTATGAATTTCATTCACACATTTCCTGTCAGCCTCTGTATAAAATAATCATTTTAATTTCTCTAAGTGTCAAGTATCAAAATAAAGTCAACAGCTTCTAATGCATAATATTACTGAAAGTAAATATATGATTAGGTAGTAAAATTCAAATGCCAGGAATGATCCGTCGAAAATAAAAACTGCCAGTCCGTCCCGGTTGTACCGACTGGAACCACAATTCGACATAATTTTCGATGCGGCCACCACTCTTGCAAGCTGTGTAGTTTGCCCCTACCGAATCCCAGCCGCATGAGCGGTTTTTTTCTGCATGTCACGTTCCGACAGCATATTTTTCCTGGAATTTCAATGTTTTGAAGGTTGTTGACGAGTGTTTATTTTTGAGGATTTACATATCAACAGAATTATTATGAAAGGTGAGTTGAACACTATTTTTGAGTGCATCTATACATTGAAGGGGTTGGAATTTTCTGTTTTATCTATTACTATCACAAGTAATTGTGGCCCCTTTTGGGACCACTAGGACCCTTGTCAACGATAAGTCTGAATCGAATCTTGGCAGCCGAGTTGTGAAAGATCTCACTCATTCATTGGTCGGGAAATATCACCGTGTTTACTTCTTCAATGGGATTCAGCTGCAACAGGAACTATTGGCAGATAAGATTGACGTATGTGGAACTGCTAGAAGAGGGCGCCAGGGTGAACCAATGGATCTAAGGTCGGAAAAAAGCATGAAAAGGAGAGGTGATTCAGATTGGAGAATGAGCTCTGAAGGACTGGTGTATTTGCAGCAGAAATACACAAAACTTCCGTTCATAAGCAATTTTCGTGATCCTGAAGACGCTGTTACTGTTCCGAGAAAGCTAACGGATGGACCTTCGACTGATATTCATATTTGGCCTTGCTTAGGATTACAACAGACAGATGTGACCAGTATGCTGGTAGTTACAAAGTGGATAGAAGGTCGCAAAAATGGTGGCCAAAACTCCTTTGGCATTTCGTGAACTTACTATTGGTTAATGCTTTCATCGTGAACAAAGCACGCTCTCTGGACGCCAGAGGACTGAATCTAAAGGATTTTTACTTTGCGGTTTCATCAAGCACTGAAGTTCCACCAAACTGGTTCAAGGTAATCATGCCACCCGAAAGGAGATACGATAAAGTTGCTCACATGCCAATTCATGGAACCAAAATTCGTTGTGGACTTTGCAGCACACAGTTGCAACCGCATCGAAGTAAATGACACTGCTCCACATGCAAAGTGGGTCTTTGTCTTACCGAGAAAACTAACTATTTTCTGGCTTTTCATAAGAAATGATATTTTCCAGTTTCCCAGTGATGCCATAGAGGCACCACCATTTTTACCCTTTCTTTTTCACAAAAAGAAATTATTAAAAAAATTTAAAACTCATTTTCTCTTTTTTGCACATTCCCAAAATACAGAATTTTTAGCTGAAAGCTAAAAACCAATACGAAAATTAAATCCACCCGTAGAGGGTCAGTATACCTACTAAGATTTTTCGGATATAATTATATTTTACAGACTATCAGGGAACACTTTGAAGATAAATGTATCTAATTGTCCCATAATCGAATTAACCAACAAATCTGTTTTCAATAAATTTGACAGCACATTTAAAAAACTAGCAAAACAAATTTATACATTAGAAGAACTGCATATGATAGAAACTAGCCAGTCACCCAATAACTTAATCGCGATTTAATTTGAATTGCATTTAACCAAAGTCCTAATTCTACAACTTCTACCGTGCAGGGCTAAGATAACCTTTCCTACATTAATTTTAGTATAAGTACAACAAAACATTGTTTAACTGCAACAAATAAACAAAATCTTTGAACCGACCTACATATAGAAATATAGAAAAAATAAACAGAACAAGACGCAGCTTGTCTTACTAATATTTTTCGGGCCTGTCCAACAGAGCGCGTACGCCGTGGCCCTGATTACCCGTAGCATTTTCCATTAAAACTAAATTACCATTCTTATATGCATGACACAAGTATCTTTCAAAAAGATAACGAAAACAACACAGAAGGTGATTCACGCTCGAAACCCATTGTATAACACATAATATTTACATCACAATTTTGTAGGTTTCGAATGCGGTCTTCCATCATCAGGTAAGCATCGTATTTAGGGGTTCATAACCTGTTGTTGCTGCTGCTGATTGTGAAAAGCTTTGAGGCTCAGCTCCGTTTTATGTTCCCGAGCTATATGTCTTCGTACTGTATTGTTCCTAGTAAAGGTACGAGAGCAAAAGGGACACGGTACCCTGATTCCCTGGTGTCTCTGTCGTATGTGGGCTCTTAGATTTGTCTCGTAGCCGTAAAGTCTCTCGCAAAAAGGACACTTTAGTTTCTTTCCTATAACAAAGAAGTTATTTTAAGTATAATGGGTATCATGCCTGCAAAATGATTCGCCCCAACTTTTAATATATCTTGGTGTGGTAAAAATTAATAAGCAGTGAGTAATAACGATTGAAAAAATTCTTACCATCTGGTGTGTTCACCGTCGTTTGCTTGTGATGGCTGAGCTTTCCCGTAGTTGAATTCCATAGAGTAGTAGGAATCAAATCCGTTTTGTCCCTGTCATATTCAAACTTGTTAGTGGGTCCAATATTCCCGTTTGGAGAGCTAGTGTGATTCATTGGTGTGAGTCCTGGAGCAAGACTAACAGTTCCCCCTCCAGTACTTGAAGGAGGTTCTTCCTGCTGGACGACTGGTTCCATTTTCATTCGAAGATCTGAAAATAAAATTCGTGTGAACTGTTGCAACTGGCTGCCACAGTTAATTTTTGCTTAATTTCCGTGAATATTATTTGCTAACTGCTAGTCGTAAAACCTCTCCCATCTTCTTTAATTATTCAATAGATGATGGCATG
>MU194252.1:0-16160 GCA_016904865.1 Pissodes strobi | reverse complement strand
TGCTGCAGATGTCTGCACTCTTTCAGGTTGCACAGCTCAGATAGGTAATTAGGAGAGATGGATAGAAACAAAAAAGCAATACTAGCATATATTGGTTTCAGGCTAAGTATAAGGGGGTAAGTATTACCAGAGCATCAAGAGATGCTTGTCTGGACATCTGGAAATTAATTATAACGGTTGAGAGGGCGATTGCCAGAAAGTCGTTATAAACCAATAACTTAAAATGATGTCTCTTGAGTTCAGCCTACTTTTAATTAATAATTTTATCAGCACTTTGCCTTAAGGCATTACTAGGCATGTTAATTTTTCCAGATGTTAGTTGACTGACAGCCCCTAAGTATTGTGCACCGCCAGGGCTTTAAGGTGAGAACTTTGGTTTTCCAGGGGGTCAATTTCCTATTAGGTACTATGCACTGGAGACCAACGTCAATTGCTTATAGCAAGTACGACAGCAGAGGATCGGTTTCTGGAAAATCGTCGGTCTTAGAAATCTGCCGAGTTCTTTGCTATCCATATAAACACTAAGTAATCATAGGAATTTTACGTTAAAGGAGATATTGAGTAGTATTTTTATATTGCGCAACACAACAATGATTTTTGTCACCCGAGATTGTTGAAACTGTTTACCTATGCTTTATTCGACAATAGTATCTCTTATGGAATAACGGTTTAGAGAGCGGTTCCCAACTTTTTTTTAATGCCGTACCACCCAAAAGAAGTGGGTATTTTAAGTACCACTACCACGATTTTGAAACCTATCAAGATAGATTATTCTAGTTCTATAAGTAACTCTGTAATTCTGAATAATTGCAATCAGACAAGTCTATAAAATGAAATTTTGCGCAGCTAGTAACTCCGCGTTTTCACAAGTGTTGTCATCTTTCATTTTTTTTTCAATATATTTATAAGACTTGTCGCGTTTTATTGGACGATCTTAATTTATCTGAGTTTGGATGGCGTTTATTTGTTAATTTTGTGTTTTGTTTAGCGTTCCACCGGGAATAATTGCATGTACCACACGTGATACATGTACCACTGATCGGGAATCGTTGGTCTAGAGGCACGCTGCTAGGGTGCTTGGACTACAGAAAAGGGCAATAAAAATTTGGTCTGGCCTTGGATACAAGAAGTATTGCACATTCTTAACTTTTTCCTCAAAATATATTGTTGATAGTGGTACTGGCTCTTGCAGTCGTCTGCGATCTTTCAGGTTACATAGCTCAGATAAGTAATTGAGAGAGGGCTAGAAACACTCGGTAAGAAAACAAGATTATTATATACTGATTTCAGGTTGAGTATAAGGGGAACAAGTATTTCCAGAGCATGCAAGGATGTATGTTTCGTGGACTCCTCGCGAAATTAATTGTAACGGCTGAGAGTCGGATTGCCGGAAGGGTGTTATAAATCAGTCACTTTGAATAATGTATCTTAAGTTAATATTACTTTTAATTAATAAATTTATCAGCACTTTGTCTTACGACGTTATTATGTTTAAGAGATTCAGTTTTTAAGATTTTAGTTGTTAGAGGTAGGTACCTCTTCGGTACTGTGCACTGCCAGGGCTTTAAGGTGAGAGCTTTGATCTTCTAGGGGGCAATTACCTATTCAGTACTATGCTCTGGTGACCAAAGTATCCCTATATAGGCTGCTGCGCGGCTTCTTATATTGATGATTATTTGATACCCATTTTGAATATATTGTTTGGAATTATCAACAAGGTTAATCAAAATAGTTTATACTTTAGATAATAGCAATTAATAATTGAGATTCAATGTTAAGTTTATAGTTTGCACTGTGTGATTCTATATTCCTAGGAATGTTAGTCGACAGTATCTTATAAAATTAGCACTTTACGGTTCACGAAGAACTTATACTCTCGTTCGGAAGATTTTTCTTGATCTTCCTTATCCTCGCCTTTTCTCAAGAGTACCAGTTTCCATGAACCTCTATTGCTACCTTGACACTATACTTGCATTAATGTTCAAATGACGAGTTACGAAAGACTGATTACTCCATTTTGTATCATTCCAATAGCTTGAGTACACTGGAGCGTAAAATAGCAATGCAGATGCATTTTATAGATGGTAGCATGTGCCATTACAAGACACATGTCACAAATCAGTTTGCAATAGGATAGATAGTAAACAGACATTACAAAAAATAATTGGTGAATCAAAGACAGACTACAACTAATTACAAAATTTATAAAATACTCAGAAACTTTAAGTATGGTTTGTTAGATATCAAAAAAAAGATTCTTTAAACGTAAACTATCCGATATTTTTATGAGATTCATGTTTTTTTGATAAGTAATGGAGTAAAGATAGGGATATAGTGCCCTAAAGAGATTGCTTTACCCGAGACCTCTTCTTGAGCTGTTTTCACTAGACTATTTGAGAAAGATTTTTTGGGAATGTGGAAAGGTTAAAGATAAGACACATTCTTGTCTTGTGGCCTAGAGCAGAGGTATAGCTCTCTTTATGCTATGATAAAAGAGAAGTTGAAAGATACGTGAAGTTACCTAAGTCAATATTGGCCAATCGGAATATTTATTTACTTATTTAAACAATCAATACAATAGGGACCAATCTAAAAGTTTCAAATGGTACAATAAAAATATATATTAACTGAAATAATGCAGTGCAAATGATTTAAATAGTAAAGATAACTATTGTGCAAAAATACAGTACTCACAAGATAAAAAATCGATTAAAATACATAATGTAACCCTAAACTGAACCTTATGTGATGAGTCGCTTTCACTTTGGTACAGAAATATTTAAAATATCACAGTCGGAATAGAGTCTTTTGCAGTTGCACATCATTCTGTCAACAAAGGCAGTGATGCCATAGTTGGTTCTATGTGAAGGTTCATAAAATAGATGTCGTTGCTTTATACCTCTAACTGGGACAAGTAAAAGAACTAACGCCAACAATTGGTGGCAGTCGACCATGTTGTTCGGAAGTTTATACGTGAAGAGAAGCAGTGCACCATTCCTTCTACATTCGAGACTCGTCATATCATACATTATCAGGCTATATTAATAGATTGTATAATAGATACTTTACAAATCTATCTTGCACTGGCTCAAGTCTTTTCCTATGGACGGCATAAAGAGTAGACTTAATAACTGAGCAATATTCGTATTCGAGGATGCTACGGACCAGACAGTGCCTACATAGCACATTAGTGCTTTAGTGTCATTAATAGATTTTGTGTCACGCTTCACAAATCCAAGTAATCTGAAATCTTGAGAATAATACCATCCATATGACGATTAAAGGATAGCTTACAATCGAATCTCACACACAGATCATCGACAGATTCCACGGTTTCAATAAAGTCATTGGTTATGCTGAAAGTGGTCACAATTGGGTTTGTACATCTATAAAAGCTAATAGACTTGTACTTAGAAACGTTGATTCTCAAAAAGTTATTAGAAGAGCACCAGGACGCGAATTCATAGAGATCAGACCGCAAACCATTCGCCTAAAAGGGGCCGACGGCGACGTTGTTGTAGAACTTCAAGTCGTCCGTATATAAGAGAACGCGGGACGACCCGAAAAAGGACATGACATCGTTAATGAAGAACAAGAAGAGCACCGGCCCAATGCATGAACCCTGAGGGACTCTAAATGGTAGCCAAATCTCGCGTGGAGGAGAGGACGGGAAGTTTATATTTTCTTTTAGGGGTGATTCATGTCTATCTTTTTATATTCAAGTTGTTTGTACCTTCTGTATTTCTTTTATTTGCAAATCCATTGATAATTATTGGGGGGATTTGTTTTATAAAGAAAATATATTTATGCAAGGGGGGCTATAGTTTTTTCATTTAAGTAAGGGGTTTTATCTAATGCGTATTGGGTTATTACAGGGTCCTATCACCGGGCTACCCCGCTGCAATTCTATTACCGAGCTATACTACTGCCAGTTTTTCTCCGGGCTCTACCGAGTCCTCTGTCCGTCTTACCTTCGGAGCCATCGAGTTACCATTGCAGTACCTGAGCTAGCTACCGGTGCCCGGCGCCTTCACCAGGGGTACTTCCTACCTCCCCTATTGAGCTCGACGACAGGATCTAACGGGGTATCGTACAGAAGCATTTATCTTTACTATTATATTTTTTGTGTCTAATTATTTTGAATTTTGCACTATAGATTGTGCCTTTAATTGATAGCCAAGCATTAAGGTAGCTTTCAATAATGTTATTCTAATTTTATTCTTCATTTATTCATTCGTTTATCAGGTCGATTGATATACTTATTGTGACCTTTATCAGTACATATTATTATCGCTACATTTATAATTGGTGCAGCTACCAGCTCACGCATACGTATATGTAATAAGCTAAAGTAAACCAAAGTGGTCACTACGGATTGTAGTGTTTAGAGCATTTAGTTGTAAGGCATACAGTACCGAGTATTAACAACAGAATTGGTCTCCGTACAATCACCATATTGTACCACTATTATTAATTACTTTAATAATCATTTGACATTCCTTTGCGTTTAAATTAGCCAAAAATATCGCTGTAAAATTGTTGCTGTTGAGGAAAAAAACTAGACGTTAATAAATTGATCCGTAAATTTAGATTGTGTTTTCTTGTTAAGTTAAGATTGAGTTTCTTTGTTTGATAAGCGTGCCTAACAACCCCGTACAACACCAGCGGAGCTTTTCCAGTTTAGTTGAGAAAAACTGGTGGCGCCCTACGACTTTACTCCCGGAGCCGGGCGTTGCAAACACGGTGTTAGGCTTGTTTTTAATCAAAATCTTCACTTGCTTGCTAACTTTAATAGGAAAAAAACGTGTTGCACGGATATATTATAGGAGAGATTTAAAACACGTCTTACCTACACGGAATACGTGTCTTGGTTAGATAATAAGAGTTGTTTGATATCAGTTAGTTGTCTTGTGATTCTCTGTATTATAAGGTAGGTTTGGGTAGCATTATTACTTTTAGTAAAAACAAATCACCAAAATATGGTTATTTTTGGGTTTTTAGTCATGAGGGGGAAATACCGATAGACAATATCGGTATTGCTCCCACACTACCGGTATTACCACAACGCATTTAATTTTTTTTCTCTTTTCAGAATGTCTCGTAAATCTCAGAGAACAACACAGCAAAATTATTGGGATAAAGATGTTATGAATCAGGCAATAATTGCAGTTGGAAATGGATGCCCCATTATACGGGCTGCAGAACAATTTAATGTCCCATATAGTACCTTGGGGGATAAAATTAAACAAAGGTCGACAAATTCAAGACTTGGAAGGAAGACTGTTTTTTCTTAAGACGAAGAAAGGGCTATTGCAGAACATTTAAAAGTATTAGCAAGAACATTTTATGGGTTTACACCGTTTGAGCTAGGGCGCTCATGTTTTGAATATGCAGAAGCAAACAATATAAAACATCCCTTTAATACAGATACGAACCTGACAGGACGAAATTGGTATTACGGTTTTTTGAGACGTAATAGCGACATATCGGTAAGGGTTCCAGAAGGTACTTCTCTAAATCGAATACAGGCATTTAATAAAACAGAGGTAAATTCGTTTTTTTCCAACTCAGAAGTTGTCTATGAAAAATTTAAATTGGGCCCTGACAAAGTTTTTGATATGGACGAAACAAGTCTGACATATGTACAAGTTCATGGAAAAATCTTAACGGCCCAATGATTCAAACGGAGTTCATGTACATTCCACGCTTATTTATCTATACACGACAACGTTTACCTGGCCACTTTTCCAAAGATGGACCAGCAGACTCTACTTAGACATGTTTAAAGTCCGGATGGATGACAGAAGAAATGTTTATAGAGTGGCTCCAACATTTTCAGAAACACGTTCTCTGTAATAAAGACAATCAGGTTCTTCTCGTTATGAATAATCACATATCTCACACATCCTATCAAGCGTATAAAATCTGTAAAGTAAATGGAATTGTTGTATTTTTGCCCCCGCACACATCTCATAGGCTTCAGCCCTTAGATGTACCTTTTTTGGGTCATTGAAGTTTGCATATAATAAAGAATGTTCTATTTATTTAAAAACCAACACTTTTGAGAAAATTTTTACAACAATATATCGCTATGTTATTTGCACGTGCTTATAATCGAGTGGTAACTATAGAAAAGGCTGTAAAGGGGTTCCAGTGTACGGGAGTTTATCCTTTGAACAAAAACATTTTTCCGGATGAACAGTTTTCTTTTCCAGTTAGTTCGGATAATGAAGACTTTACTGCAGATAAAACTTTGGTATTAAATAAATCGTTTTCTGATGTTTGCCCCATTCCAATAAAAAGGCAAAAGTTCCAACAAAGAAACATCAGAAAAAACATTCAGAAATATTCACTTCGACGCCCAATAAAGATTTGTTAGAAGAAAAGGAACAAAGAAAACAAAATAAAGTCTCATTAGAAGGAAAAAACGAGTAACAAGAAAAGTGCTGGAAGATGAAAAGGAAACAACAGACAAACAAAAGAACTAAGCCAAACCAATCATCAACTGGGACGTTACAAATGGAAATGAAAAACTGCCAAGAAAAAGAACATCTTTGTAAATTTTACAACGACTTTGGACGAGACAAGGAATTATGGTTTTGTTGTATAGTATGTTGTGAATGGGCCCATGCAGCGTGTACTGATTCGAAAGTTCTAGTAGGTTTTTTAATATTTGTCAGCTTGTTATATATGCATTTTAATATACAACGTGTCCAAGATAAGGAGGGCCAGTACAGGGATCTCCGAAACCATAAGCGATAGAAAGTCAGTTAAATGGAACGAAAGTTGCGGCTTCTGGTGCTGTATAATATGCCGCTTTGAAAATTAAAAAAATCCGATTGGTTCCGAAGATATCCGTAAAAAACCGAGTTTCGGCAAAATTGTTTTTATTTTTTGCTGAGTTTATTTCAAGAGGTTTTTTTAAAATAAATGACACTTTCTCATAGGAATTTTCTCCCCTCTACAAGATGGCGTTATTAAATTTAAAATCCAACGTTTCGTTCTTGGGTCACCATCATCAATTTTATTTTTTTAAATACGCACCTGGTTGTTTCGAATCGAATTCTGGAAGTGCTTTTAATTCCGAATTCAACGGTGTATCACAAGTTGTGATTTAATTATGTTTTAGACCTTTATTAAGCATTAGCAAATGTTTTCGTGCCTATTGCTTTGTAATACATTATTACGATACAATTATTTCAATTAAAAAACACTAGGGAGGGTCTACTTGATTTAATTTTTGCTTACGGGTTAAAATAAAATAAGTTAAATAAATAATTATTATGTCTCAATTATTACCATTTAGTAATTAGTGTGTATTTTCCATGCACTGTTCCATGGGTCCCTTGTTAACATATTAAAAGAAAGTAGGCTTTGGAAAAAAAAATTGTCGTCATAGAGATGCATAAGCTTTGACATTTACTGTTAAATTATTTTACTGTATTTCAATTTTTTTTGCTCTTTGTATACAAATTGGCAATGTTTTCAAATGAAGAAAAATTTGATATGCTAGCTTGTTTCATTTTAAGTTATCGAAACTGTTATGAAGCGGAGCAGATGTATTTAAATAAATACCCGGAAAGACGGCAGCCAAATAAAAGAATATTTAGTAAGCTAGCAACCAATTTAAAAGAATACGGTGCCTTCAAAAAACCTGTACCTTTCCGACAAAAACCAAGTAATGAAGAGAAAGTAAACAACGTATTATTAGCTGTTATTGAAAACCCCGGTATATCAACACGGGAAATTAAAGAAAACGTAGGGCTGGCATTGTGGGAAGAAGAATTTTAGGCCCTTTTATTTACCACCATAATTTAAACTCTGAGCGTTATCTCAATTTACTCCAAAATGATTTAGAGGATGCTTTAGATAATTTGCCTCTTGCAGAAATTCGAAACCATTGGTTTCAACAGGATGGTGCACCTGCCCATAATGCCAGAGCAGTTAGTTATCTTTTAACTAGATTCCCAAGAAGACTTATCAGCACATATTCCAGAACACCATGGCCAGCACGTTCACCCGACATTACTCCCTTAGATTTCTTTTTTGGGGGTATGTCGAAAATTATGTTTATAAAAACAACTTCGAAACTGAAGAAGAACTTCGAAGATTGGTGCTCGAGGCTTTTGAGAGTATTACCCCAATAATGCTCAATAATGTGTTAGAAGCAACAGTAATGAGATGCTATTTATGTTTAGAAAATGGTGGAAATCTTTTTGAACATCTCTTACCGACGTAGCTTCCACTTTATGTTGTATTATAAAATAATAATAATAATAATATAATAATTGTTCTATTTATCTATTTAATTTGCTTTTTATTGTTATTACGTATTGTTTACTGATGTTGTGTATTGTTGTTGTTTGTTGATGTTGTTTATTATTGTTGTTTAATTATTGGTTTTAACCCATAAGAAATAAAAAATAAAATAGGCCCTAGTTTTTTTTTTAAATAAATTGAAATAGCTTCGCGTAATAATGTATTACAAAGCAATAGGCACGAAAACATTTAATAATGCTTAATAAAGGTCTAAAACATAATTAAATCACAACTTGTGATACACCGTTGAATTTAGAATTAAAAGCACTTCCAGAATTCGATTTCAAAGAACCAGGGCCGTATTTAAAAAAATAAACTTAATGATGGTGACACGAGAACGAAACGTCGGATTTTAAATTTAATATCGCCATCTTGTAGAGGGGATAAAAAACCTATGAGAAAGTGTCATTTATTTTAAAAAACCTCTTGAAATAAACTAAGCAAAAAATAAAAACCATTTTGCTAAAATTCGGATTTTTACGGATATCTTCGGAACCAATCGGAATTTTTTAGTTGTCAAAGCGGGATATTATACAGCACCAGAAGTCGCAACTTTCTTTCTATTTAACCGACTTTCTATCTCCTATGGTTTTGGAGATCCCTGTACTGGCCCTCCTTATCTTGGACACGTTGTATAATATTAATTAATATGACATCCTTTTATATTTGCGATTACTGTCACTAACTGGAGTCGGTACCAGCAATTTATTGACAATATTCGCAAATATAAGTAATATTGGCATTACCCCTAAAGCTTACCGACATTCTCCACATATTTGAGGTAACATCGATTTTGTTTATTTTTTTAATTGTTCGTTTTTTACTACAACTTACTACTTTTTGTTACTATCTGTCTTTTTACAATAAAGGTATAACCGATATATGAGCTGTTTTTTGTTTTTATAGAATTCTCGTGTTCACTATGATAGAAAAACTCAAGATTTTCCTTAAGGTGTCGCGATTCCCCCAATTTACCCTATTTTTATTCATCTAAAGTTTTCGACTTTACTGGAATGACATTTTCTGCCGCCTCATTAGCTTCCTGTATAATACTTTCGGGATCTACAACATATCAATTATTCATCCGATTAATTACCAAACATTTTACACAACTATCCACAACTTTCTCTGACATACTTTTATATTTCTATTGGCACTAGCAAAAATTAACTAGTGATACCCTAGCAACCATCAGCAACCATTAACAATCGTGCTTTCATATGTTACTAAGAATAGTATATTATTTTATATGGAGGAAAAGTGATACTTTTCATGGCGCGCTCGTGTTTAACAGCCGAACGGAGTGAGGCTGGTAATAGAGAGCAAGCCATGAAAAGTAACTTTTCCTCCAAATAAAATATGCTGTTTTTTCTTCAAATGTCGACAAATTAATGCAAAAACATCTCTTTTTAATAGTAATAATATCTAATTCTTATTAAAGATAAATGGGTTCGCAAGGCGGCTTAGACCACGGTCGTAGGTGGCCTTGCCTAGAACGGTGTCGGTGAAATGTAACATCAAGCTGTCAGTGGACACTGTCAACAATAATTAATTTTTAAGAATGCGTCTCCGATTGCGTTTTAATTCCGTATTGATAAGCAGTTGTTGGGTAAGTTCGATTAAATAATAACCAATTTGTTCCTAAATTAGTGATTTTTAGAAATGTAGTCACAAATTGAGCGATAAATACAAATTGTAGTTTAATAAATCTTGAGTTGTTTGACGCTTATTTTGCTGTCTGTTTGTATTGTATCTATGTTGCTATGGTAACACTTTTACCTCCGCCGGCGGAAAAGTGAAAAGTAAAGCTCCGGCGGAGGAAAAACGAAACTTCACGGCCGCCTACACAGTCGAGTAATGACGGATTTACTGACGTTTGAAGAAAAAATTCTTTTCATAACTCGATTCCTTATACCAGGTAATTTTTAAACTCCCATCCAAATAACTCACCACGTGAGTTAAATGGTTATTGACTCGAAAAATTAACTCACTCAGGAGAACTTTATTTTCATGAATAGAAACTCAATTAATTACTAAATAACTATAACACTGAAACTATCCAATATTTTTATGACATTAATGTTTTTTATAAATACATGGGTTATTTTTATAGATTATATTTTTAAAGAGTAATAAAAATAAATCCATGTTGGAAAGTAAAGAGGAAGATGATAATATCTGAAAATGCTAGAAAAGCTCCACTTATTTCATGTTGTTTACTTAAACGCAAAAGGAAAGCTTTTTTTTTCAGGTTCACCTTAACGCCAATGGAATATTCTTTCTTTACTTACTACTACTGCTAGCCTAATGAAAGAACCTGGCTGAAAAGAATGCGGGCAAAAAATGTTCTGGCATTTTTATATGCTGTCACATTTTGTTCCCAATAATCCTAATTTATTTTGTGTCTAGTTCCCTATCAATGCCTTTGCTCCTTATAGTGAATTTACATATTTAAAAATACTTAAATTTGTTATTTTCCTTAATACTACAGTCTTCTATTAATTACTATTTTATTTACACAGGGAAATCCGGAATAAGTACACTATTTATATTTTATTCTCCTTCAAGCTATTTAAAATACGCGACAACAGAGAACAGTGCGATATTTACTTGGTTTTTAGCGGTGAAGCAGTTTCCTGATTGGTGCCAGGATATATTATATACACTTTGACCCTAGAAAAACACCTAACTTTTTTTACATATTTTAAAATTTCGGCAGCAACTTTGGTCATTGGCGTGGAAATTGCCATTGTGGTTATTTATATTATTTGGTTTGTAGGGTCTGGTGACATATAGGTTGTGTCGATTTTGCAAATTTTATTTTTTTCACTAGAAAGGGGGTGTCCTATAGAGTAGTTTGAGCCAAAAAAATCAGAGGATCCTCCATATTTGAGCCGAAAAAATGCCCCCAAAGTTCGAGTTTTGATACAAATTTTCAGCACTACTTCACGAAAGCACTAGAAATATAGGCAATATGATAATACACATCTGAAAATCAATTATAGGGTGAAAATATTAACTAGGAGACATTTCTGTCGCACGAGATCTCTTGTTTTGCCCGATACTAATTTAAAGCGACTCATAGCCTTATTAAACAAAATTAAATTTTACTTGTAAATATCCTCCTTTTTACTGCCAAATGTCACAATAGAATAGCCGAAAGCCGAAACGGAGATTTTTAAGAAGACACACTGTTGCCAGACGTTTACTGTAGTTTTGTTAGCAAAATTTATTAGAAAAATGGTGCGCTATATATGTGCCTACTCTTTCTCTTATTTATAGGTGAATGAATGCAAATGCACACTGATTGCTCAATGTGCATTTTCATTAATTCATCGAAATAAAAGAGACACCCATTGGATTACGCTATTCCTTTGTATGTATATATTCGTCAAATATTTCACTTCAGACATGGCCCTACGCTCGTTTCACTGGCCCCGGGGGTGCAACCAGACAAACCTAACCTAAGGCATGCCCAAAATGAAGAAAAAAACACTAAACAATATTTGCATTTTCGACTGAAAATTTTTTATTATTTTTTTTATTATGGGCATGGTTAGTTTGGGTTAGTTTTGTTTGGTTGCGCCCCCGGAGCGACCGAAGCGAGCGGAGGGTCATGCGTGAAGTAGAATATTAAATATACTTAAATAGTAAATAAAGACTGTTATTCCCCATAAGAAAATGTGCAAATGTTGGCAACACTGTGCCAGGCCCTCGGTGTCGGTCACTAAAATTTCATTATTTTCACGTTATACCTGGGAAAGTTGTAGTGGAAGTTTGCCGTTCTAGGTCAAATTAGGCTCAAAACTCGGACATTTTTTTCGGCTCAAATGTGGCGGATCCTTCGATTTTTTGGCTTAAACTACTCTATAGGATAGCCAATTTCTAGCGAAAAAAGAAAATTTGCAAAATCGACACAACCTATATGTCACCAGATCCTTAATTTGATGATATCTTTGAAGATTTTTAACCTTCCTTATATTTTTCTTGCATTTGGTAATTATTATACGCGGTTATCTAATTTTTATATTTTCGGATAAATCTCTTAACTGAACTCTATTCTAAATTAAAATTTTTATTACAAAACAATCTGAACGTACTATAAAGAGCTTTTTGGAACATACTTGCTTCAATATTACCTAACTCTGAACGACTTAAACTAATCAAATAATAATATGGTAAGAATAACCTCGTGCGCCTATGAGAAGGCAATATTTTTTACGTGCTAGCTACTAGCCTGCCATGGCGCATGGCGCCTGCCCCTTGCCCTTCAGTCGTCGTAAGGTTCACTCGCTTGGCGCACTATAGTTTGATGCTTCTAATGACCAGAGAATAAGTCAATGTAAACTAAGTGAAAATGGTAATTCGGAGGTTTGAAAATGCTTGAGTGGAGAGACAAAACCATTAATAAAATACCATAAAAATGCGAATATATGAATTCCCCACTACACTTCATTATGATTCAAAGATCCTACTTATGTTGCGTCACAGTAAAAGTAAATCGCCTGAGGGAAGAAATTATTAAATATGGAGAATTAATGTTTTGCTTGGTATATAAATAATATACTTAACATTATTGAGGTATATAAAATTATTTTTTTTCGGTGACATTAAAATCTTGGTAAACGATATTGGAACACAGATAAACGCTTGATTATATTTAAAGGAATAAAGTCATTGGCACAAATTGAGACATATTTTCACTGAAGAGTGAAAAATGTGCAAGATTTATATTCTGCAAAAAATTAAAATACATTACGATGCATTTACCTAATAATTTGTTTTCAAGTAATCCATTTACCATGAACGAATAGCGCACACACATAGTCTCATCATATAAAAAGTTTACTAATTTAAAATGATGGTAGTACGAATTAACCTTCTGTTTTAATGGATGCGACTGAAACTAAAGCTATATATCCAAAGAATTTAATAAGGCAAACTGTAGGGTGTAATTATTGTCCAATATCCCTTGACTCACCTACATTGAAAATAATTGCAGGAAATTCAATTATTATGAATGTGGGCAGGTGAACAAATGCGGCGGCACTTGATAAAAGTAAAATCCCAATGTCATTGTTTAAACATTAACTTGTACTATAACTAATTATACTTAAATGTAACATTTATTTGCTAACGCTTTTTTATGTATAAACGTGTGAAAACACAATATATCTTATCGACAAAGATTATTATTGTAGATTGCTTCTATGCTGTTGGAGTGGATTAACATTACAACAAATATTGTCATTTTGCATCACTTGAATTATTTGTAATGAATAGGACGTATTTAGTCCAGATCTAAGTGTACAGGGTGTCACATTTTCAATAATATTACGGGGTACCTCACTTACGAGTAAAGATAGATAGTTACGGTTTCCGCAATACTTTGCTACTTTTTTGTCAAAAGGATGACGGTATAAACAAAATTTTCGTAGCCCGCTTTGATTCTGAGATACAGGGGCAAATATTGCATTTTATGCATAATTAAGTTATCCTTTAACATATCGGAAAGCTAATAACTTGTTCTTATATAGTTTTTTTACGTAGAATCCAGTGGCGAAGTCAGTTTTTGCTGTGAGCTGTCAATTTTTAGCTATATGTCAAAGTTCTATTTTTTTTATGAAATACCCTGTATATTTTCCAAGTTTGATTTATAGCTAAAATTGACAGCTAATAAACTAAACTACGCCACTGTATTCTACGCAACAAACTGTATAAAAGCAAGTTTTTAGCTTTTGCGATATGTTAAAGGATACGACCATATTATATACCCATACCATAGCGAAAACCGCAACTCTCTATCTTTACTCGTAAGTGAGATACCCCGTAATATCATCGAACATGGGACACCCTGTACACTAACCCAACTTATTGACTCCAACGAAGCAAAAATACCTAAAAAAGATTGTACCAAAGAAAATTCTATAGTAGAATAATTTGCTTTAATTGTACCGGCCAAATAAGCGTGCAAGGTACTGTATCTCGGAAACTGCTTATTGTAGGGACTTGCGGTAAATTTTTTTTTAACTAAAGTAGCAAAAAAATTTCAGGTTTCGCAGATGGCCGCTAGGGGGCGTAAACGCCACATTGAATTGAAAAAAGTGGTGTTTTTCGGAATTTTGCCTAATTAAGATAATAACAAAATACAAGCATTTTCAAGCTGAGATAAATTCGAGTATTTTTTTGTTATACACTTTTTGCCCTATCTCCAAAAGTAAACTGGTGGGGGGTGTTCAAACGTTTTTGCAAATAATCATGTAACTTCAAAACGGCTGAACGGATTTCAACCGACATAAGGCCTGTTCATTTGGCTTTGCTCAACCTGCTCGGAAAATCAAAGAAATCAGCTTGGAATAGAACACGAAATGCCATAACTGCACTCCAAGCAGATATTTCCTGCTCGGACGACTTCCTAGTTTGCTAACCCAAATGATCGCGCTTTTTGTTAAGACAGCACGTGGATAGGATATTTCATATATAGGGATATTTTTCTCAAAAAAACCACGATGTCTTTCAGCCTTTCAAAATTAAAAAAATATGATCATATTTTTATTATATATTCCGCGGTTTTTGTTGATTATCTGTCATCTTCCTGTTTTGCTCTAACTGCTCCACCTCCAGACTAGGTGCAAGTAAAGCATGATCTAACTGATCTCGAGCACAGTGCTCCATCCCAGCTGCTCGAGCCAAAGGAACATCGATCACCTGCTCCAAGCAGCTTAGAGTAGTGAAAGCAGACCAAATGAACAGGCCTTGGTGTCGTTGAAAAGAGCTTTTCTTGGGCAACAAAACCTACCTTATTTGTGGTGATTGTAATTTGCTATGTCGACACTAGAGGACATTTTTCGATATTACAACAGAAATTGCCAAATTTCTAAAAAAAATAAATCTAGTGGCACTAGTTTTTTTTCCTTATGAAAAAAAAGCGAAATGATGCCCAACCAAGCTAGTGAAAATCGCGCCTCGATATCTTGTTCCTAACCTAAAATATCGGCAAAAGAAAATTTTACTATAAAATAATTTTTTAATTTTTTTTTCTCCAAGTTTGTTGGTTATTTTTTATAGGTAAAATTTCTATTTTAAAATTAGGAACCGCAAAAAATATAAACAGCTTGAATCGTCATCAATATAGCAATTTTAGGTTGTAACTTTTAATAAAAAAACACCATTTTTTAGGCGCATATTAACTATAATATAAGTACGAGTAGGTACGTATATAATAAGTAGCCGGCCATGAAAGATAAAACAAATGTCTAATAACAATATTAGAAAGAAACGTCAAATTTAACTGTAAAAAGAGAGTTTTTCTTGGGCAACAAAACCTACTTTATTTCTGGTGATTGTAATTTGCTATGTCGCCACTAGAAGGCATTTTTGGATATTACGACAGAAATTGCGAAATTCCTAAAAAAAATAAATGTATTGGTCAGTTTTTTTTTTCATGAAAAAATAGCAAAATGATGCCCAAACAAGTTAGTGAAAACCGCGCCTCAATATATTTTTCCTAACCTAAAATAACGGCAGAAGAAAATTTTACTAGAAAATCAGTGGGTTTCGAATTCGATAACTTTTTTGAAAACGGGCCTTCATATTTTTACGAAATTTTCTTTTTTATGTAAGTCGTGGCCCTGAAAAAGGTCTTTTAACGCCTCCTTAAATGCTCAAATTGCTGTCCATCACGTTCTATGCATTGATGGAGCCTCTATACCGTGGAAAAAACTGCAGCTTCAATTTCGGCTCATGGTAGGTTGCGTCAGAGTACAAATATCGAGTAGATTCACTCAGCAAAAATCGCAGCACGGTAAAATAGTATATTATTTTATATGGAGGAAAAGTGA
>JAEQML010066559.1:0-19878 GCA_016904865.1 Pissodes strobi | reverse complement strand
TCATAACCTTGTCCTGTATATCCGGGTATACACCAATTTTAAATGAAGCCATATGATTGTGCCTCGTGACAAGTCTCTCCAGGGTTAAAGGTGCCAGTCTATTCGCCTCCAGGTGCAGCCTAACCACCTCCACGCTGCAATCAGGGTTGAGACTCCCGACATACATCCATTTCCTCTCCGGAGTAGCAGACAGGGCTTTGATATTATTATTAGTGCCTCTAATATACTTTGAAATTCTTGTCATAGTAGAGACAGGATTCCTAACGCTAGTACCGGGTGAATGCTGTTTGTCTTTAGATAGACCTTGGGGAGGAGTTTTCCTGGTCTGCAAAGCCTCATGCCCGACACCGGGAGCACTGCCAACATCCTTGCTTATTAACACTGAAGAGGCAGCCATAAATTGAATCAACTCATTGTTTGCTTCAATAATATCATTAGTTGTCCTATTAAGCTTTTCAGAGATAAGTTCTGTCTGGTGTCTAAGTTGATCTGCTATAGCATCAGTCAGTGCCTTCTTATTAAGAAGAGGATCCTCAGATTGCAATGGATTAGCAGGCATTTATTACCGATTTTCCATGTTTTATTTCAGATTCAAGATCCAAAACTTTCCTTCTAAGCTCAGGCAAATGAAAAACATTCCAAGCAGTCGAGGCAAAAATGACGCAGACACCTTTCTTTCATTATGAGAACTCTTATCTCAAAACGTTTCACCCCTGAGCAGTTCTTACAAATTATTTGGCGACATATAACGCAAGGGAATCCAAATAACTAATTCCTTTTCTTCCTTCTGAATGCACTCATTGTGAGCTTAGTTTATAAACACTTTGAAAAATAAGGGTAAATGGGCACACTCACATGCAATCCAAACGTTGGTCAGGTAAAAGGTTTTATAGGATTGCATTCAATAGTAGTTACTTGAATTGAAATTGGCCGGATCCTAGAAAATTAACAAAAATTACAGCAGCCAAAATGTAAACACATGATAACTTTATATTTAATCTTTTGAGTGTGGACAATGTCGGGTCAAATCCCTTGGCAAAGACCAAGGCTTTTTTAATGGCGACTGGAATTGGGCTATTTCGCCATCATGCTCTTTATTACCCCTAATGGTTCTGGGTCCTGATTTCCTGTTGAATCCTCTGTTCTTCGGACTCATTTTCTTCCACAGGAATACTTTCATTCGGAATTCTAGTCTTGGTCAAAGACACTTGAAAAAATCTTAGTTATTGTCATTTTCTTGATCATCCCCTCCGGAATTGTTTGACATTTCGTCGCCGGTAGAACTTGATGTTTCGCCATCGGTGTTATACCAGATTATCGTTTGTTATACTCTGGTTATACCAGAGTATACTGAGCTGTATTATCGGTAATGCTTGAGGCAATTTTCAGTGACATATCGTTGGTTTTTCCCATGTAGTTGTGGCCACAACATTTTTGCCGAAGAATTACTTGCTCCATCTAGTGTTGCATTTGTTGATTTCTGGGATAAAACGTGCTCACCAGGTACGAGAGAGGGGCAGGGGAAGATGTAATGACTTTTTGCGAATTTTTTTACGTACTTCAGGAACTTACTTACAATATTCATTAAGTAGCAGGTTTTTTCCTTCTAATCCCCTTATGATTGACTTCAGAAGCACGATCTCAGTTTCATTTGTCTCACTTGATTCATCTTCATAAACCCACAATGTGGACTTTTTTGAGGCAAGATGGATGAAAATGATTTCCACACTTTCCGCAAGTTGAGACTAACGTTTCCACGGCTTTTTTTTGCAATGAAAGCACTTTGGATTTACGTTTTCTGTTTCGATTGGACTTTTACGTAGCGTTTCACTAGGCGCCATCTTGAATTATTATTAGATGAAATTTAATTTTAATTAGCAACCAAGTATGTCATCATTTTCTGACCGTTATTAGTGTGAAACCCAAGAGTTTAGCACTCTTACTTTCAACAAGGTCAACCACTTGAAGAGCCAAGTTCTTCAGCCTTACTTGCATCCAACTTTAAATAATAGTTTGCGAATCGAATGTCAGCTAATTTAACGCGGTTAAGCACTTTTTTGAATTGAATTTAAAAAGCTTAAAACCAGTGAAAGTAGTAAAAGTCAATTAAAGCCGAAAGGGTCGATGGTAATTAATAGAACATCTCCATACTTTTTATTTCACGTACCAATTACGGCAAAAGCATTAATAATTCGTATCGTGGAAATTTAAATAATGCTCGCAAATATTTTTAATTTCTGCGATGTAATTGATATAATCTCATTTGCAGAATCGCGTTTCATGATGTTCACGTTGTAGCCATAAATATTTTAAAGGTAGTTAGATGGGAGAATTTTAGTCGTTAATATGTTTTACACATTTTAACATTTCAACGGAAATTATGGGAAACCATTAATTTGAAATGTTGACACTGAGTTAGATGCAGGTATTTTATTGGCTATTATTGGGACGTGTAATGTTTTATCTAAATAATAAAAATATGTTCTGGATTGTCAGTTATAGATGACCTAGGCCAAATGCGAAACGCCCGAACAATCATTGCACCACTAATCCTATATTATTGTCATGTTTTATCACATTGAATATTGGTTTTATCACATTGAATATTTAATATTATGTTGAATACCTCTTTAAAGTTATTATTATAAAATTACTTTCACGAATACAGTATTTGTGAAAGTAATTTTATAATAATAACTTTAAAAACATATTCAACATGATATTCAATATTCAATGCGATAATACACCACAATAATATGGGATTAGTGGTGCAATGATTGTTCGGGCGTAATTTTCAGAAACGAATATTTCACCTATGTTATCAACGTACGTTATATACAAATAAATGTACTGGTATGTCAATATAGTAATAAAGTGAAGAGTAAAGGCTGCGTGCATGTACGAAACATACATAATGAAACACATTTTGTATGGAATACAACATGAGTTTCGTTTAGAATATAGTAATAACCTGTACTTAAACAGTAAACTCATAAATTATTTAAAAATGATCTCAAATTGGTTTCAAGGCACCGTGGTAGAAGTTTTTCCAAACACGAGCAATATAAGTTATTTTGTTAGAATATTCTCGCTGTGTGGCTTTTTACTGCCATGCTGCTCAATTCTTTTTGACATACTTCACTGCTTCTGTGCATATGCTCCCTGGTTTGCGACTTCGAAACAGCTTTCGCGAGTTATTCCTGTCACTGTTTTGGATGACAAGAATAAAGGCTTTTTAAGATCCTTTACAGTCATATACCACTATGCTATTTTAGCCGCTTCTGATTGGTGAATTAACGTCACTTTCAGTTTATCTACGGTCCAGTAAGTTTGTTCCATCAGGTTTCATGGTCAATTTCTGCGTTTGAAATGCAGACGTCCCGCGTTCAAATCCCGTGGGGGGGCAAGACATGTTTTGTTAATTTTTTTAAGGTTATGCTTGTTTTTTTTTGTAACTTTGGGTTGTTAGTTTTGTCTGGTTGCGCCCCGGAGCGAGCGAAGCGAGCAGGGGGCCGTGCGTGAAGATATAACAGTACTCTAAAGTGACGTTAACCCACCAATAAGAAGCGGCTAATATAGCATAGTGGCGTAGGACTATAAAGGATCATATCATGCAGAACAAAGTTCTTCGATGGATTCATAAAACGTAGCTATAATTTTATTCCCGCAGTCGTGTTCTTTGGAACTGCTAAAGTAGTGCACAATTTTCTCACGCAAATCTGCAACAAAAATATTTCGGAGCCCATAGCCAAATGGAGCGCATGCACGGAAGCAGTGATATTTGGATCAGAAACTTTGTACCTTCTGTACCTTCCGTTCTTTTTCATTCATCCATAGATGCGTTTCTCCATCTAACGGCTCGTCAGTATGGCTATAGGGTCAGCAGATGAGAGAACGGTACTTGAGGCTTTAAACAAACCCAGTGAAATTGAAACCAGTAGTGTGTTTTAGCCGGCGCCCAATGGGTTTTTTAAAGCCTCAAATACCGTTCTCTCATCTGCTGACCCTCTGCCATACTGACGAGCCGTTATACGGCGAAACGCTCAGCTGGCGAAAAAGAATGGAAGGTACAGAAGGTACAAACTTTCTGATGCATTTGTCTAGGTTCACCTGACATACACAGGTCAAGTAGTAGCCAATAATTACTATAGTATAGGAATGTCTATCTCCGATAAGCTTAGCAGATTACAGATAGATGGCGCCGGCTACAACACCCTACTGGTTTGCAGTGGTATCTGTCAACAAGTACGTACTTTTCTTTATACGTAGTTCGAGTATTATTACCATTACCATTAGTTCTGTTGCTACGGTCGCGCAAGCAACACGTGTTTAAAACCGCTCTCCGAACAAAGTCCAAAAGTGAAGTGAGGTAAAAACGCTAACGACACACAAAGCTGCACTGTGCAGCTTCGTGTGAGGAATTGCAATCCCGTACTGTTTCCAATCCCGCGGAATTTTTGCTGGATTTACTTCGCAACAGCGGGATCCTGCGGGATCCCGCGTAGTTTATAGCTTTTCTATGGAATTCAAAATAATAAACTTTATTATGGTTATAATCAACATTTTATTAAAAATAGAAAAATCAACAACGCCTTACTTACTAATAATTGGCTAATTATTTTACCAGTTTGGCTACTTATTTATTAATAAAAGGTCCAGTCCAGAAACATCAAAAAATATCAATATTTAATAGAACTTTGTGGGTACTTTTGTACTTTAGTTAACTAAAAATATTAATTCTAATCTTTATCTGAGGTAATAGTCATAATCCATAATCAGTCTTTTGTATTCACAAAGAGTATCATATGAATTTAGTTTACTAATAGTCTTTTAATTTTTCTTACCAAATAATTAATCGTAACGTTAGAAATATGAAATATTCAAATAATCAGTCACAAATATGAAATAAGTAAATAATCAGTCACTTCCCTTTTTGAAAATATGATCT
The DNA here is from genome assembly GCA_016904865.1 of Pissodes strobi. Classification (NCBI taxonomy): domain Eukaryota; kingdom Metazoa; phylum Arthropoda; class Insecta; order Coleoptera; family Curculionidae; genus Pissodes; species Pissodes strobi. Next base: position 14,930 of record JAEQML010066559.1, on the reverse strand, counting down.
TAAAAAACAAATGGCATCAATGGTTTTATCTCCCAACCTATTTCTTATAGAACTACATATGTAGCCAGCGGCCGAAAAGGCTCTTTCTGCCTCTACACTTGTTGGCTTGATAGTTAATAAATAGTCGTGCAACAAAATCAAATATTTTCCTTTCACTCCATCGGTTTCAAATGCTGCCATTTCTTTCTTTAATATTTTATCAAAGTTTTTCCCTTTTGTAGTTTCTATCTGTTTAGTGTAATCTTCATTGTATTGTTTTAACTGCATTTCTAATTCCTCTTGTAAAATTAAATTATTATCCAGAGATTGTTGGCTATTATCTACATCTACGTTTACGTCATCTACAATTTCTATGTTCTCAGCATTCTTCATTTCTTGCCGTAACTTATTCTTTTTTGGCAGTACAAATATAGAATTGGGCGTTTTCAATTCTTGGTCATACCAATTAGGATGCTGTAAGTAAATCAACATAGCAGTAATTTCACTACGTCTATCTTTCACTCTTGCACGTAGCGCCACGGAAAGTTCTTTACTTAAAACTGTATCTTGCTTTTCCAACTTCTCCAAAATAAATCGAAATGTTGTGTCTGCAGTTATTAGGGTAGACTCTCTTCTGCATAGTACTTCAACACCCAATTTAAAGGGCTATAGGCTGTCAACAACATTTTTGATTTTGTACAATTCTTCATCCGTAAATTTTATCTCAGATGCTATGTCGATGAGAGCTTTCTCAATACATGCTTTGAGACTGTAAAATTTGTCTATCATATCAAGCAAGCTGTTCCAGCGAGTGCAGTAGTCTAGAATCAAGCTTAATTATTTTCCTGTATCTTGTTTCACATATTTTTGCATATACATATCATCTTTAGTTGGCGACCTTCGGAAAATCTTAACCACTTTTCGAACTTTTTTAATAATATCATCATAGTTAGGAATCACTTCAGCGGGTTGTCTATCGATAGTTATTGACAAACCAAGTTCATCATTTATTTGTTCCACATTTTCGTCATCATCAATATCCAAATCGGTCAACGACTTTTTTGTAAGTTCTATATTTCCTTCGACCCCTTTTTTGTACAGAATATCGACCATAGCTAATTGTATACCGTGTGCAAAACAAAGCTGTTGATAACAAGATACAAGTTTGCCAACTTTTACCATGACACTTGCACCGTCAGTTGTCATGCCTATAATATCGGTTTCAAATTCAAGACCAAAACTCGCCAAGCGTTCTTTAACCAATTCAATACAATGCTCAGCAGTACATGAACCATGTATTCGAATCAGACCAAATTAAAATGAGTTTCTTTGTGATGAACATTTACGTTCAAATATCGGTGGTTTTTTTGAAATGTCCACTCGTCGAAGCTAAGCGAAGATCTTAGTAATTGTTTCTTGAGATGTGAAAATTCGATAATCATGTCATCTTTAACCGTGTTTGAAAAATTTATAACTGTAGATCTGATTGCATTAGGAGAGTTGGGGAGTTGAAATCCACTCTTCGAGAACAAATACGTACAAAACGAATTAAGACTAAAACCATCCTTACAAACCATTCTAGAAACTATTTGTTGCATTGAATTTTCTTTTATTAAATAGTCATCTATAGTTTTTTTACTTTTCTTCTTGGGAAGTTCTTCTCCTTCCTCAACAATATTATGAGATGATGTTGACGGTGAGGGTACTTTAGATGATACCTCCGTGTTTTGTTGAGATGATTGACCTATTATTAAACAGTGTTTAGTTCTCAAGTGGGTTTTCAGGCCAGTGGTAGAACTTTGGCTAATTTTTAAAAAATTAGAACAGTGTAGACATTTTGCTGTCCCTCCATCTTCAGACTTTTTGAAATAATGCCATAAGTTTTTTCATTTTTCTCACAAACATCCTTCTGTGCCGGTTTCGATAGTCTAGTTCACATGTACGATTTTTCATGAAATTTTTGTATAGTCTCCGAAAATTACGAGCAAGATGTCATTCGATTCGGATTATTATGTAGATAATTTAAGGAAAGGTTCTGAGAAGGGCCGAAAAAATAGCAAAAGTTATAAACAATATAGTCTTATTATTAACTATTTTTATATAGTTATTAACTATATTGTTATTAACTATATTTTAATATAGTTTTATTATTTTATTAACCATCAATTAATTTACAGTTTAAGCTTTTAATTAATGCTCTAGCTCTATTATTTATTTAATTATTGACTATTATTTATAAAAAAAATTGAAAAAAACTTGAAGTATTATTGTCGTATCTGCCATATTTCCAAAGTTATTTCAGTAATAAAAGCAAAAGAAATGATGAAAAAAAGATCTTTAATTTTTACGAATTTTCAATAGTTAATAAAAAAAATGGAAGATCAAAATTTTTGAATTTTTCCAACGGGGATCTATTTACTAGCCTATTCAGAATAGCTTTCCGTTGGCTACGTAAAAAAATCCTAAGGTTTTATATCAATAATTATCGCGATTTTTCTGTTAATTAAATGGAGAAAAAGTTGTTAATAATTAACAAAAGCATAAATAATGGAAAAATTGGGGCAAAAAATTTTTAACTGCGGATTATTGTTTGTTTATGTATTCCAATAGTACTTGAATTTTATTATCCCTTAATTTCATATTTAATATGTTTAAATTTTTTTTTTGTTACTGTGTTAGAGTGACGCAACGCGCGTGAAAGTCAGACTACCCGTTTTTGGCACTATTTTGAGGGCTCTGTAGAAGTTAAAAATATTGGAGATACAGATCCGGTAGACGAAACTTTTTTTAGTAAACTTAATGATCTTTTTAGATCTTTTATCAATTTCGAAAATCTTTAATATTCTTCGAGATATTAAAAAAAGCTAAACACCCACTTTTTTTACCATATTGTTTATAACTTTTGCTATTTTTTCGGCCCTTCTCAGAACCTTTCCTTAAATTATCTACATAACAGTCCGAATCGAATGACACCTTGCTCGTAATTTTCGGAGACTATACAAAAATTTCATGAAAAATCGTACATGTGCACTAGACTAAAATAACTAGTGGCTAGTATAAGCAGTTGGCAATTATTAAGAACAGTAATTCGAGGACAAATAAATAAACATTATACTAACCTAGCAGATCGACTAAAACAAAACCACATCGTCGAGTGACGACTTGACGAGTCGAACGACAACTGTGAACTGACTGACATGGGTGAGTGACACTGACATGTCGCGGTGTAAGTGGTGGCGCGATACAGGCCATGTGCGTGTGTACGTGCAATTCAGATGCTGCTGATCCGCAAGATATTGCGGGATCCCCCAGAGCCTAAAATTGAGCTGGATTCCGTTGGATCGCGGGATCCCGCTTTGCTGGATTGCAATACCTAGCTGCGCTATACTTTTGAGTGTACTGTATGCGCTCAAAAATCATTTGACGTTGGCTTATGCTAGCGTAAAAAATCGTTTAGGCATTAGCGCAACGCAGAGTGACGGCACGATCGTACCTCGAGTGCATGCATCTCGTCACTTTGTAAAAGCAACACCGAGAAAAAAACAACACTACAAGACGAAGTTAAAAGAGAGACCAGGCGGCAGAAAAGCATGCCCCGCGATACCGCCGGCACGGCGAGGCAAGGAGCGACGAGTAAAGAGCGACACAAATCTCCACCAGTAAAGGTGCTAACAAGTAAGCATAAACACAGTACATCAAACATCACACAACACAAGCAAAACATTAAAATAGAGTCGTCCATCGTGAGAAAGCTTGAGGCGGAAAACCTCGAGCTTCGCAAAACTATTCAGAGGTTAAAATCAGCTCTAAGTAAAAATAACCAACTAATTCAAGAACAGAGTTCACACATTAGTCAGTTACTTGCAAAAATAGGTGGACTAACATCTAAAATAGAAGATATGTCGACCCATTTGCAGAACACAAACACAAACATCACACAAAACTCAGTGCCCCCACCCCCCGCAAGTGAAGTACAGGGGGACGAAGAGATGGAAGTCTATTCAGACCCTGGAAAACCAAATTCTTCTTCCAAAAAGCCCGCTCCAGAGGAATTCCCACCTCTGAAGAAACCCAAGAGGGACCCGATCTCTCCTCACAACTTTCCCGTCACTATAAAACCAGCATTGGCTGCTTCTATGAAGAAGCACGCAGAGGCCAGTACTTCGGCCCAAATTCAAGCCGGGAAACCGGAAAACAAAGCCCCCCAACTCACCCCAAGCACTCAATCAGCCCTAAAAAGTCCAGACGTGGTGCCAATCATAATCAGATGTCCAGAGCTGTGGAACAAATTATATCAACACTTAACGATTTTAAAACTTGGTGTTGAAAACGTTAAGAAGTCCAAGCTAGGCATACAGATCGCCCCCAAAACTTCAGGAGACCATAGAGGCATCACGAGATATTTACTTTCTAAAAAGTACCCATTCCACTCCTACTTCCTTCCGGAAGATAGGCTACTCAATGTAATAATCAAAGGCCTAGACAACAAAATGAATATCGAAGATATCAAAAATGATATAGAGGAAATGTCTCCCAAGGAGATTTACTGGCTGAAGGTCGGTAGGAGACGCTAGTTTCTCACCAACTCAGTCAAAGTACTTCTCACCCAGTTCGACATTAAAACTGGAAGAAGATAGAATTAACTATATGCCCGTCACTGTCGAGCTTCAAAGAGGAAGCATAAATAAAATTCACACACAGTGCCATAAATGTCAACAGTTAGGGCACACAATATCAAACTGCCATACCAAACTTGTGTGCCATAGGTGCGCAGGGCCGCCTTTCTATAAGGAATGAACAAAAACTACTGAAACCCCAGCAAAGTGCTGCAATTGCACGAGTTCGCAGACTACCTGACTGAAAATAATATAGATATTGCACTCATTCAAGAAACATTCTTACGCCCACAAACAAGATTACACATTAAAAACTATACAATCTACAGAAATGACAGGGCACAGCGTATGGGGGGCGGCACTGCAATTTTTGTAAAAAACAACTTCACACATGACACAATACAACCACCACAAATAGACATACTGGAGGTGACAAGCATCAAAGTCAGTCTAACTGACGGAGATATTGTCATTCATTCAGTATTCAAGCCACCAACACTTAACTTACCACTTGAAGAAACCACAAAACTCTTCAATTATACATTGCCAGTTCTTGCAGCAGGAGACTTCAACTGCAAACATAGATCTTGGGGATGCAGGGCCATTAATACAGGTGGCACTGCATTGTTAAGAGCTTCGCAAGAGCTGCACTTCACAGTAAACGCACCACTCGAACCCACTCACTTCCATCACAAACGCTCAGATATACTAGACATAGCACTTACTCAAAACATCGCACACAACGTTGTGATTGACAATTTGGAGGATTTATCCTCATCAGATCATTCTCCTATTGCCATCACAATAAACAACATATATGAACACAAACAAGCAAATATACAACAATTCATACACTGGAACATATTCAAAGAACACCTAACACAAAACATGCACAACTTACCATACATCGCCTCCAAAGCGGAACTAGACAACGAAGTTGCTAGATTCACTGATGAGATACAAGCAGCTATAAACGCAGCCACAAAAACTGTACACACAAAACAAAACAATCCATACTCGCTTCCACAAAACATAAAAAACAACATAAGGCTCCGAAACAGGCTGAAACAACGTGCCAGACTCACCAACAACCCAGACTTAAACACACAAGCAAGCAGACCCACAAATACAATCAAAACAGACATAAAAACCCACAAAAAAAACTCATGGATTGAATACATCATTACAGTCAACCCACAAAACAACTCTCTATGGAAAATTGCCAGATCGATGCAAGGTCGCAACAAAGTGGCATATCCTAATTAATATCAATGGACTGAGAGGAATGGTGTACTCCAGCGAAGAGAAGGCTGAGGCCTTCGCAGACTCGCTGGAATCGCAATTCACCTTAGGCGATAGGGATATAGATCACAAGGCAATCATAGAGAAAAACTACAGAGAAATACTAACTTACGAAAACGAACACAAAGACGACGAAACCTGGCCAACTAACACCGCATAAATTGCGCAAATTATTGTGTAATTAAATTCGAAAAAAGTACCCGGCTACGACAACATACCAAACAGAGCTCTAATAAACTTACCAGAAACAGCCTGACTCAGATTCACTTACATCATAAACACAATACAATCAATAAAACACTTACCAAAATCTTGGAAAAAACAAAAATCATTCTCATTCCAAAACCTCACGAAAATTTGATCTTTCCTCAAAACTGGCGACCTATTAGCTTGCTCTCATCGCTGAACAAGCTGACGGAGAAGGTTATGTTGGAAAGACTGAATACACACATAACGCAAAACAATATGATCCCAGACGAAAAATTTGGGTTCAGAAAACTTTACAACACCGAGCTCCAACTAGTCAGACTTGTTGAGGAGGCGACTAGGGGACTACAAAGACGGGCATCGACCAGAGTTGTAGTCATTGACGTTGAAAAAGCCTTTGACAAAGTATGGCATGAGGAACTCATTCATAAACTAGACAGACTACACAAAATACCACCGCCACTAACTCAACTCATAGTATTATTCTTCAAACACAGATCCTTCACTACACAAATAAACACAGCACTATCCACCACAAGGCGCATAGAGGCAGGAGTCCCCCAAGACGAGGAGAGTCTTGTCGCAATTGGCAATTATTATGTCGCCTACACTATACACATTATACACAACAGATATACCTAGACACCCAAATACCAAACTCTCCATATACGCAGATGACACATGCATATTCTCAATAAACAATAATCACATAAGACTCAAAAACCACGTACAGCAACACTTAGACTCCAGATACGAATGGTCAGAAACTTGGAATAATAAAATTAATGATGATAAAACCCAGGCCATTCTCATAACAACTAAACGCAATAAACCTATTCCAAATTTAAATCTAGAAAACTCAGTAATAAGTCTTAATCATCTCCTGATGATGCTAACATGGTTAGCGAAACGCGCGTCGAGTGCAAAAATTCTGTTTCGGTATTGTGGATAAAGCTCAGTTTTAGCTCAGTAATAAGAGGGTCTAATTCCCTTATATATCTAGAGGTAACCCTAGATAGTAAACTCACTTTTCAGAAACATATACAAGCAAAAGTAAACGAAGGCATTGCAGCCAAACTAGCTTTCTTCTTCACTAAAGAATAAACTAATGCTCTATACTCAGATAATAAAGCCCAGAATTATATATGGAGCCATTGTATACACACATGCATGCAAAACAACAAAGAAAAAACTACAAACATTCCAAAACAAATCACTCAGACAATTTGTGAACACACCTTGGTACATTCGCAATGCAGACATTCACAACGATCTCAAAATAGACAAAATCAACACATACTTGGCAGGCAAACACACAATATTCTTAGAACAAGTACGCAACCATACAAATCCGGTCATAAGAACACTATTCAGTAGAATCACACACCAAAACAGAACAGTACACAAATGTTTACTACTCCCACCAGAACACTAAATCACATACAGAATACACAAAGAAGAAATTGAAAAACCCAAATTTTTTTTATCAATATCAATACCATTCTATTTTAAAAATTTTCAAAACTTCAAAATTTTCATAATTTTTCATAATTTTCAAACTTTCTAAGAGGTTCGTTCTTTTTCATAAAATAAAAAATTTCAAAACTCCAAAAATTTCCAAACATTATAAACTAAAAATTTTCAAAAATCTCTCAAATTTTTAATCACAAAAATCACTAACAAACTAAAATGGTCCAAGTAACAGCTGGGGACGAGAGCATCCCTGATGCCCTAGGCCGGGTTCCCGCCTAAAAACGAGGGTGTACAGGCGTTAAGGGACTGCACGGGGTAGCTCGCCATATGGGCTCCATGTCTAGAAGTAGGGCCAGGGGGTGACACCTTGCGTATCACGTCCAGTTCTTTCCTGGGGTGGTCGATTTGGACTTGCGGAGAAATCTGCATAATCCAAATCGATAAGCCTCGCCTAGGTGTCTAAAGCAATTCTCTCGTCTGCTCAAATTGCAAAAACAAACAACACTCGCTCCATCACTAACGGCTCCAAGGCGTTCCACTACCAACAACAATCAAAGTTCAATAACGCACGTCTAGATCCAATAAGAAACATATACCAATAACTACAATACACAAGATCAACGACAGTGCAAGAGTGCCTAGTGCACTAGCACAATGGAAAGTACATTAACTACTACGTACTTCGAGTCCTAGAAAACACAACCAGGATTTTGTCCAACTTGAATTTGTATACCAGTGTAATTTTTACATTTCATTAATACACTGTCGAGTTGTTCTTCACGCCTTGATTCAAGACTTCCACTTCTGTTTGCTTTCATTCCAACTGTGTTTGCGTTCATTCCAAATGTACTAACGTGACCGGCAATTTGGCATATCCATTTAAAAATCTCTAGCTGATTCTAGGTGAATTGTACCACCAGCAATGTTAAAGCAACTAAGAAATGGCTTGCCACTCTCTATGTTAACTTCTAAGTTTGTTTATTTATTTTCACCTCAGATTAGAGGAAAGTTAGGCTTTAGGTTAGTTTGGGTTCATTCCAACTGTGTTTGCATTCATTCCAAAGGTACTAATGTGACCGGCAATTTTGCATATCCATTTAACAAAAAAAAAGTTAGGCTTTAGGTTAAACACCGTAGGGTAAAACAGTTGAATTTATTAAAAGGCGCAACCAAATTCTAGACATCACAAATCAGAAGATACCGAAGATATAATAGGAACTCGTTCTAGCTTAGGCTTCGCATCGAAAAATATATAAATTACAAAAATAGGAGTTAAATCAATTTAAAACAAACAAATGTCAAAGCTACATAGGGAAAAAAATTTATCGGTCATATATTTAAAATCTGCAGCCGCTGTCCCAGAGTGGGCGGTCGCAAACCGCGACGGTTCCCCAGGTTAGGGGTGACGGAACCAACACTCACCAAGACGTCTGGCTAACGTGGTGTTTTAGGACTAAACCCCTCTCATATGAAGGGACACCAAAAACAAAGGCCCCCAGTCCCCCAGTCCCTAGCGGCTCGAATTACCCTGGCCAAGGTGGCGGTCAGACGAGTCATAGCGCAGGGGGTATTAAGAATCTCTGGGTTAAACAAGGCTGCCAACTTCACATTGCAACTTATAAAGCTATGTCAGTTGGAAACGAGGAAAGGCTAACGGAACTACAATACGAACTGGACAGAATAAACTAGGATATTCTGGGAATATCAGAAACAAGGAGAAGAGGTGAGGAATCCATTAGACTAAGATCAGGACATATCCTATATTACAAACGAAGAGAAGACAATTGTATAGGTGGTGTGGGTTTCATTATCAACAAACGAATTTCCCCAAATCCTCAAATACTTAAAACCATATCAAATAGAGTAATATACATAACACTGAAGATTAACTCCAATATAACAATTAAAGTCGTTCAAATCTATGCACCAACAACTAGCCATGAGGATGAAGAAGTCGAGGTGCTGTATGATGAAATTACACAGAGCCTAACAGAAAATAAAACAAAATACACGCTGATAATAGGAAACTTTAACTCAAGAATAGGGCAGTTAGCAGTGTAACAGCTCGCAGTATGTTGGACAATTCGGTCTATGGAAAAGAAATTAAAGAGGCATGATGCTTGCAAATTACCTGGAAAGAGAACAACTATACATAATGAATATGTTTTTTCCAAAAAAAGACCTCGCAGAAAATGGACCTGGGCGAGTTCGGATGAAAATACAACAAATGATATAGACTACGTGCTAACACCAAATAAACATATCGTTCAAGATGTCGACGTTCTGAACTCCTTTACTACGGGCAGCGATCACAGATTAGTTCGGTGCAAGATCGTAATAAACACATAATGGGAAAGAGCAAAAAAAGTTCAACAGCACCCAATACCGTGTAGATCCTGGTACAATAAGAGACAATAAGTCAATATATAGCAAAAAGGTTGACAGAACGGCTAACAAAGGAAACAACATTGCCACACGAGAGCTTTGACGAAACAAACAGTAGACTGATAAAAACATTGAAATAAATAACCGCAAGTTTAGTGACATCAAAAACTAGAAGGATAGAAAAGCTTACAACACAAACCAAACACCTCCTGGAAAAAAGGAGAAAGCTTATTAAAGACAACAAAAGGAATACAGTAGAGTATGCCGAACCAAACAAAACAACAAGGAAAATGGCCAAGCAGGACATAAGTAAGCATCAAGAAAATCGAATAGAAGAGTTCATACAGCAAAACAGAGGCTTGAACATTTTTAAAAAAGAAGACGAACATGAAAAAGAAATGATCAAGCTGAGAGACGGACAGGGTAACATAACAGTGGATCGAAGGGGGATACTCAAGGCAACAGTGGTATACTACACAGGTTTGTACGAGTCAAAAATAGACAATGAGGATGCCAGAAGAGCAAACAATGGCCAGAAAAACAGGATATGTAATGTTGGCTCCGAGAATATACCAGAGATTGAAGAAGAAAAAATTCGGAAAACTCTAAACCAATTAAAAACCGAAAAGGCAGCAGGTGACGATAACACCATACCGAAAATGTTGAGGAAAGGTGAAAGCCTACTGGTAAGGGAGCTAATATCAGTATTTAATACATGCCTAATCGAGGGAAAAATACCACAGGATTGGAACACCGCGACAGTCATACTGATATATGAACCTAGAAAACTAGAGACCAATCAGCCTGCTATCACAGATCTACAAGTTATTTATGAGAATAATAACAAACCGCCTTGAATACAAACTTGACACATACCAACCCTATGAGCAGGCGGGCTTTAGAAAAGGCACGAGTATAATAGAACATCTTTACACCCCATAAGGATACTGAACGAAAAAGCAACGGAATATAATATCCCAATATGGGTCGCCTTCATAGACTTTAGAAAAGCCTTCGACACAGTTCAATTTTGGGCAATTATCAGGTCAATGAAAAATGCAAAAATAGACCAACGATATATTTACATTATACAGGCACTAAATGACCGCTCAAAAATGAAAGTAAGGCTACATGAAGACACTGACGAAATCCTGATTAAAAGAGGCGTTAGACAAGGAGACATTGTGTCACCCAAATTGATTACACTGATGCTAGAGGATGTTTTTAAAAGCCTACAATGGGAAGACAGAGGAATAAATATATCGGGAGAAAAACTCAGTAACCTAAGATTTGTTGATGACATTGCCATTTTTGCCCCAAACAGTGAAGAATTAGAACACATGCTTATAGAACTACAACAAGAAGCAAGAAAAGTAAGCCTAGAAATGAACATCATTTCTAAAACCAAATTTATGACAAACCAATGGACAAACATAGAGAGTATAAATGTGTTAGGACAACAAGTAGAGAACGTGAATTCTTATGTCTGCCTAGGTCAAGAAATAACATTGGAAAAAACTAATCAATAACTTGAAATTAACCATAGATTACATCTAGGATGGGCGGCCTACGGTAATATGCGACACGTCTTCAACTCCAACTTACCCCTGAAACTAAAAACCAAGATTTACATGGAATGCATTCTCCCAGTAATAACCTACGGTTGTGAAACATGGATTCTAACAAAGAAAATCCTAAATAAATTAAAGATACACTAAAGATCAATAGAACGAAAAATGCTAGGAATAACGCTTAAAGATCATAAAACCAATGAGTGGATAAGAAATAGAACCAATGTCGAAGATATAGCGAGGCGAATAGGTAGTCTTAAATGGAACTAGGCCGGACATGTTGTCCGAAATAAAACCAATTTGAGCAGAAAAATAACAAGCTGGAGACCTTGGGGGAGAAAAGAAGCACCGGCAGACCAGCACCGGCAGACCACAACAAAGATGGTATGATGACATCAAAAGAACAGCCGGACTTAACTAGTACCAAGTGGCACAGGGAAAGCTAGAAAAATATGAGAGAGGCCTATATCCAGAGGATAGAAAACGGCTAGAAGAAGAAGAAGAAGAAGAAGAAGATAGTTATTTTTGGCAATAAGAAAAATATGTCATTAAGATGGGTAAATCGCTTGGATTTTCATTTCTATTATTATTTTTCGATAAGGCCGTATGTACCTGACTAGTGTCATTACAGGTATTTAGGTCAATGACAGTCGGATACTTTTGAAGTGAAGTGTATAAACAAGAAGAATGGCGGAAAAACAATGGAATAGGTTGCTATGGATTTTGGGGAAGCAGTTGCTTTTTGAGTGGCCGCAAATCTCCTGGGCCCCTATTCTCCACTCGGTAGAATGATCATTTCGTGAGAACATCGCCTTCCGTTCTCTTAAAAAATTAATGTGCTCTATTCTTGAACTCAAGAGAACGGTCACTTCTCATGAAAATCAAGAGATCGTGCTTCTCTTGGTTAAAAGCAATAGAAAGCCTACATATTGAGAGAACAAATGCCCCATAGTACATTGCGCAATTAAATTCAGCATTTTATTTTTAATTTTAAATTATTTTCAGGCCTAACACAACTTGTATTTTGTGCTTATCGTTTATTTGGGGTTTTTGTATTATTTTATTTAATGTTACCAGTTATCTCAATATGGATTTGGAAGAAGCATTGATCATCCAGCAGGTTATTGATAATTTGGTAGAGGCTGAAGAGGAAGTCATTCGACCCCCACGAAAATTTTTAACTAAAGAGAACTCGTTTTCCTTTTCCGATGAAACGTTCGTCAAAAATTTTCGTTTAACTAAACGAGTTAACAAATCAATTAATAGAGCAGCTAACTCCCTATTTAACTGCTCCTTCAAGACAATCAGCCCTGAGTATTAAGACAAAGGTATTTTTACACTTTACACCCCAAATGTGATTCTCATATTTTGCTACTGTTTCTTTGATTTTAGTGTTCTTACACTTTGTTGGGCATGGCACTTACCAAGAAGGTGTCGGAAAATTTCTTTTTACAGGCATCAGCCAAGCGAGTGTGAGTCGCTGCATTCATGAGGTGGTGAATGCATTGAACAACAATGCAATTGTGACACAACATATACAATTTCCGGCAAATAATGATGAGTTGCAACAGTTAAGAACACGGTAATATTTTACTTATTCCAACAATAAAAAAATCTTAAAAAACATTTTTTTTTTAGATTCAATAGAAAATGTCACTTTCCAGGAGCCATTGGGTGTATAGATTGCACACACGTGGCTTTAGTGGCACCCAAAGAAAATGAACATATATATGTCAACAGAAAAAAATACCATTCAATAAATGTTCAGTTGGTATGTAGGTAACACATGTATTTGAAATTACAAAAATATAAGATTAAATGAAGTAATTGCAATAACTAATAATACCTAAATGATATGTTGTAGATATGTGATGAAAAGTTAAAAGTCATGAATGTTAATTCACGATACCCTGATGCTTTCATTTGGAGGAATTCCAATATTTCCACAATAATGGAACAAATTTATAGAAATTATGAAGAACCATTTTTTCTTTTGGACGATTCTGGTAAGCAGAAATAAAATTAAATCTGTAAAGCTTAAATAACTATTATAAATGGCAACTTCCCCTTACGACCCTGGTTACAAACTGTTACTACCAATCCAGAGCCAGGCCCAGAAGAAAGAATGAATAATAGATTAAAAAGTGTCAGAAGCATAATAGAGAGGTGTAATGGGGGTACTTAAAAATAGATTTCGATGTTTGCTGAGGCATAGAGTACCTGTTGCTAAAATTGTTATTGCATGCAGCATTTTGCACAATATGTGTATCGGTAGCCATGTACCTGAACCGGATGATGCAATCGAAGAATAAATGATTGATTTTGGTATCTATCATAATGAACACATAAATGATGATCAAGATGAGGCAGCAAGAAGAGTAAATCCTGATTTATTAGCAGGAAGGCAATTGCAAAGGCAAATAATTAGACACCATTTTGCAGATTAATGTTTAATTGAATCTAAAATTATCCTTAAATAAGACATTTAAAAAAAAATACATTCTTGTTCTATTTTTAATAACTTTTGGTACAGCAAAAATGTATGACTTACCAATAAATAATAACAAAACTAACAACTCTTAAATTTAGAACACATAAAATGTATTTTCTGTTAACAACTTATGCCTAATAAATAACTTTGACCACATCAAAACTTAATGGGAAATAAATGTTTTATATACATAAAAAACAAATAACAAAAGATAATTGGTAATTAAATATATGGCTATAAATTTTCCAAAACTAAAAAATAATTAAGCATTTTCTTTTTTTAAAACTAAGTTCAAAGTTGCTACAATTTTTTTTTATTATTTCGTTATTTTCACTCATAAGAGCTAAATGTTCTAGCTCATATTTTTTTCTATGTACCAGATATTCCAATATTTTTGCATAAACATGCTCCAAGATTTCTTCTTTCTTATTTACACTTTTTAATAAATTTTGAGATATCTTTAGTGAATTTTCAAATCGGCGCGTTTTGTTGAGTTTTTGGGAGTTTGTTTCATTTTGCTCGTTGAAAGGGATGGATGATTTAAATTGTATGCATGGTCTTCTAGAACAATGCCTTTTTCTTCTCCCACTTCTACATTATTGGCTACTGCAATAACTGCTGCTTGACGTGCCACCTAAATCATGAATTATGGTGCACATTACTTAAAATAATAATAATTAGGATTGGAAAGTCCACTCTATCAACTGGCAATATGTGAGTAAAACTATATAGTTGTTTCTAATCATAGAAATCTTAGTTTTTGGATATCTATTATTACGAGTTACTAATAATGCGAGGGAATTTTTGTTAAATAATACACTTCAGAGTGTTACAGTTGGGTTCTCTAGATGTTTTTAAACTAGACTGATTCAAGGAGTGACTATATATTTTAAATAATTACCTCTT
>MU194251.1:0-11073 GCA_016904865.1 Pissodes strobi | reverse complement strand
GGCATCAGGACCGGACGGAATACCTGCCATCGTGCTAAAGAACTGCGCCAACGAACTAACACCTGTTTTTTCCAGGCTTTTTTCTCTTTCTTACAGAAAAGGGATTTACCCATCCTCTTGGAAAGTCGCTCGAGTGCAACCTGTGCCAAAAAAAGGCAAGAAAACCACGCCCTCAAACTATCGCCCGATTGCCTTGCTTCCAATAATCTCCAAAGTCATGGAACGTGTAGTCAACCAGCAACTACTCAAGTACCTCGAGAGCAACAGAATAATCAGCGATAATCAATACGGCTTTCGCAAAGAGAGATCGACAGGAGATATATTGGCCTATGTCACTCATATATGGAGTAGGGCAATTGAAAACTACGGAGAGTCTCGAGCGATTGCGTTGGATATTTCAAAGGCATTCGACAGAGTTTGGCATGACGGACTGCTCAACAAACTGCCTTCCTTGGGACTGCCCGCCTCTCTCTGCAGCTGGCTGGCCAGTTTCCTTAAGAACCGATCCCTACACGTTGCAGTCGATGGACACATCTCGGACACATTCACCATCAACGCGGGCGTGCCTCAGGGCGCAATACTTTCACCAACTCTGTTCCTCATCTATATTAATGACCTGCTGATCGAAACGAATAATCCTGTTTACAGTTTTGCACATGACAGTACCCTTGTCTCCCACTTTAGATCAGAAAAACCCTTACCAGCGACTGAGACTCATCACCGCAGACAGGAGCAGATTACAGCAATTAATCAAGACCTGGAGAAAGTTCAAACTTGGGGCGACCGAAATTTGGTCCAGTTCAATGCAGCAAAGACTCAAGCAGCAACGTTTACTAAGAGGGCCAATACAGCGGGCCCTGACATCATTATGGCAGGATCGACCATTCCTTCATCCTCGTCAATCGGGCTGCTGGGTGTCTCGGTCAACAGCAATATGTCATGGCATGACCATGTTGCTAACATCGCAAAATCAGCCTCCCAGAAGCTTGGTGCGCTATTTCGCAACAAAAAACTCTATACACCGCAGCAGTTGCTCTTGCTGTACAAAGCGCAAATAAGACCGTGCTTAGAATATTGCTCACATATCTGGGGTGCCGCACCAAAGCATACCCTAAAGCTGCTGGATTCCATTCAGAAGAGGGCTGTGCGTCTCGTCGGCGATCCGGAGTTGACCCGGAATCTGGATAGTCTGGAACATCGCAGACATGTGGCCGAGATGTCTCTGTTTTACAGATACTTTCACGGCAGATGTTCCCAGGATTTGGCCCGCATAATCCCACCCCTGGCAACTCCTGTCAGGCAGTCCCGACAGACGGCAGGAGCGCACCAGTTCGTCGTACAACTAGAAACACCTAGAACATCGCTTTACCAGAACTCCTTTGTCTGGCGCACTGCATCACTGTGGAACTCACTTCCAGGACATCTGTTTCCCACTAATTACAACCTACAAATATTCAAGAACCGTGTCAATCAACATCTTCGCACACACACCGCTCGTCGAGCGCCATAGGATCTACCTTTAGTGTGTGTGCCACTGCCATAAAAAAAAAAAAAAATGCATGACGTTAAAGCTTTAAACGTAAATATCTCAAAAACTATACAAGATATTCAAAGAGTGTTTGGTAGTATTGAAAAGCTAAGTTTTCAGGGAATTTAAAATGATAGATTATACAGGATGTCTCATTTAAAAAAAATTAGCATTAAAATTCGCAATAATTTATAAAGAAATTTGAACCTACCTTATATCAATAATAACAAGTTGCTGAGTGTTCTAGTTCTAAAAAAAAACACCCTGTACAAAGTGTCCGCGTCTCGTTGAACTTGGGGGCTTCGTTGTTTACTAGCAGGGATATAGGAAAGCGGCATTCGCACGGGGTGCAACTTTCTCGTCAAAAATGCCGCAAACAGATTTTTGCTCCATAGAGTGCTCCTAGCCTGTGCTGCTGCCTTGGAGATTTTGGTGACTTAGCCAAACATGCTATTTTATACGCTGATGCCCAGCAAGCTTATGGATGGGGCCAGAGTCAGTGTTTGTCCTGTCATTGATAAGACAGATCCTGCGATGCATGCTTTTCTGAGAAGACAGCTGTTTGCGTCTTTCCTGCGCTAGTCCTCACCCCATTCCACAATGGCGTCCATATCCTCATTGATGGCAGCAATCAGATTTTCTAGCTGGCTTTGGAAACGAGCAGCGGTCACTGGAGTACGCGACATGAATAAAGCTATAAGAGTGATGTCGTCTGCAAAGTTGTAAATATAATTGTTCGTCCTATCTAAGAGACCGTTGACATAGAGCAGGAATAGTGTGAGAGATAATATACACCCTGCACCCTGGAACTCCTGCATTGATCTAAATTTTTTCGAGAGATATCCATCAATACCAAATCGGGTGCTTCGATGCCTAGTCCGTATGCTGTTAATTTGCTTAACAATCTGTCATGTTACACCCTATCAAATGCTTTGGACATGTTTAGAGCCCCTGCTCGTGATTTGCCGTAGCTCTCTATGGCTTTGGTCCACAGATAGGTCACATAATCCAGGAAATCTCCCGTTGATCTGTGCTTGCGGAACCCATACTGGCGGTCGCTTATCATAATATTTTAAGAGCTGTTTGTTGATCAGTTTCTCCATGACTTTGAACATGATGGGAACTAATACAATTGGACGGTAGTTATTTGGAATCGTGTTTTACCTTTCTTCGAGATTGGTTGCACCTGAGCGCATTTCCAGCTAGAAGGAAAGCATGCAGTTCTGTGTGATAGGGAGAAAAGCCTGAATAGTAGATCTGTTAGTTCAGCAGTACATTTCTTAAGCACTATTACGGGAACGCCATCTGGTCCTGTGACCTTGTTAGTATCTAGGCTTTTGAGCATTCGTTTCACTTCCCTTTGGCGAAATACCAGACCTGGCATTGAGGAATTCCCTGTCGGGATAGTTGGGGAAGTCTTTCCTTGAGAATCTAAAGTAGAACTTAATGCAATGTTCGCTTTTTCTTTGGCCGTTTGTGCCATTGACTCATCAGAAGATCTCTATCCATTCTGACAGTTTAAAAAACTTGTTATTGATCTGCTCGTTATATCCCTCCATGCTTCCGTCGTTGGTCCGCTTATACTGGTTTCTAGTCGTGATGAATATATTGCGATTTTCGGCTCTCGGATCTCGGCGCCATTTGCGGTAGTCGACATTTTTAGCATTGACCGCTCTTAAGCAGTTTTTCCCAAACCATGGCTTACTGTTTGATATACGTTTCATAGAAGAGGGAATAAAAGCTTCCATACCAGCTAGGATAACTTGAATTATCTCATCAGCAGATTCAGAGGTGTTTTGATTCCTAAAGCAAACATCTAACTAAGAAAAATAAAGATAAAACTCGCGAAGATCACACCACTTTGAAGATTTGTAGTGACAAACCTTTCGGGGTCCCTGTGGCTCCTGTGTTTATGTATTTGTTAAGCACATTTTTTGTTTGAGTCTCCAAGATCGCAGCGGAAACAAGGCGACATACAACGACAAAAGCGATGCTGTTATTTCAGCAGTGATCACAAAGAAGCACTTGTTTGGCACTTTCATCTTCACTGATTACTTTATTACCACATTTAACATGTAAGGGATACTTACAATTTGCACAAGCTCTAGAAATTTTAAATTTTTCGTTACATTTACTACACAAGGTTTACCTACTTACACTGTGGGCAAAATTAAATTGGAACCTTCTTTAATGTTTAATAACTTTTTATTTTTAAAGGATTCTTAATCATTTTTGGATATGTTATGGCCTAAGGTATTGGGATTAAAAAGAACTTTGCAAAGAGGGCCTACTTCAGTGGCGTACAGAAAAGTAGGTATTTTTCAAAACCAATGTATTTCAGGTCGTTGCAAAAAATCGGCCAAATGAAATAAAGATGTAAAAATGGGCAAAAAAGATTAGAAAGGGTTCGGAATATTGACCATTAAAAAACCAGGTCAATACAAACAAAATTAAAATTTATACTTTAATTTTGGGAAAACCATGTCTTGAAGGTCAAGTTAAATTTAATTCTTTTTTAATTCTTAATGATTTTTTTTCAAAGGATTTTTCATCAGTTTTGGATATGTTATTGCCTAAGATATTAGATTCTAAAAGAACTTTGTAAAGCGGGTCTACTTCAGTGGCGTACATTAAAATTTAAAATTATTATTTTTTTAAATTTAAACATTTTAGTTAAATTTCTAAATATCTGTACGCCACTGAAGTGCAAAGTTCTTTTTGATTCTAATATCTTCGGCCATAACTTTTTCAAATATGATAAAAATTCCTTTGAAAATATAAAGTCATTAAGCATTAAAAAAGGAACCAATTTAATTTGGCCCACAAGACATGGTTTTCCCAAAATTAAAGTATAAATTTTAATATTGTTTGTATTGACCTGGTATTTTAAAAGTCAATTATCCAAAACGTCTTGAATCTTTTTTGCCCATTTTTAAATCTTCATTTGATTTTTCCGATTTTTGCAACAACTTGACATACATTGATTTTGAAAAATATCCTCTTTTGAGTACGCCACTGAGGCAGACCCTCTTTGTAAAGTACTTTTTAATCCCAATACCTTACACCATAACATATCCAAAAATGATAAAAAAATCCTTAGAAAATAAAAAAGTTATTAAGCATTAAAAAAGATTCAAATTTAATTTGGCCCACAAGACATGGTTTTCCCAAAATTAAAGTATAAATTTTAACTTTGTTTGTATTGACCTGTTTTTTTGATGGTCAATATTCCGAACCGTTTCAAATCTTTTTTGCCCATTTTTACCTCTTTATTTTATTTGGCCGATTTTTGCAACGACCTGAAATACATTGGTTTTGAAAAATACCCCCTTTTCAGTACGTCACTGAAGCAGACCCTCTTTGCAAAGTTTTTTTTAATCCCAATGCCTTAGGCCATAACATATCCAAAAATGATAAAAAATCCTTTGAAAATAAAAAAGTTATTAAGCATTAAAGAAGGTTCCAATTTAATTTTGCCCACAGTGTATATAACAAAACCACTCGGCTAACGTCTCGTGGTTTAAGGTTACACGTATTTCACTACTGTGTTCATATCGAACTAGTATCATTGATATTTATAAATAAATCCTAAATGTTTTCCTACCTGGTACCCTGTACTGATTGTTGCCCATCTTGCCACTATAGGAAAATTGGTAAAAATATACTGGACTATATCGTGCCATTAATTCGGCTTGCATGACGTTTGCTTTATCAAGATCATGGACGCTGTGATACTAAAATAGAATTGAAAAACATTATCGAACAAAATGTCATTTGCGCCAAATAGATCTTAACTTTTTGCGTAACTGCTACATTAATTTTATGACCAATAAAAGTTAGGTCCACCAGTATCTATTTGAGAAATTGTTTCATTTCTGACTGACAGGAAAATAAGCTATTTTGCATCAGCACCGCATGAAAGGCAATACTGATAAGTGAATAATAACATACCTTTAAAATTATAACATTAATTATTGATATCTCATAATAATAGATATTAGCAAAATAGCTTTTCAACTCGATGTGACACGGCTAAAAATCTTTCATTCTCTTATTCTCAAATTTTACATATTTTTTGTTTTAGCCTGATATGTTGAGTATTTGAACACACTTCTTGCTTACAAGATTTTGCTTTTAGATATTAATTAAAGTGTTATTTTATATTTAATATTGTGACTATGCTTACTTGAATCCCTTTAGCAGTGTCATTCTTAAAACCATCAGAACCTGCAAAAAAGTTGAGAATCTCTTCCCCTACAGTCTTTTTCAAATCATCGTTTTGTATATGCATATCAAATGGCACCATTATCGATGGTTGAGCATCATATGCGTCCCACAAAAAGGATAAATCTACGAATATTGTATATTAAATGCTAATAATAACTTCACTATCGACGAATGAATGAATATATCAGGAAAAATAAACATGATATCCACAGATTTCTGATTGAACTGAATTTGTAAAAAAATGCCTTTACCTCCTAGTTTTGCCAAAGCTAACGACTCTTCGTTGGTATTGCCAATAAAGACTGACACTTCGTTGTATTTACCACTCTCGAAAAGCCAATGTTGAGGTTTAGTTAAGAAAGCACCTTTGTGACATACTTCTATTACTGGTGCGTAGAAAAATCCTTTAGATATTTGATAGTTTGCTGGAGATTGCTAAAAATACAATTTTGATTACTTGGCGATTTCGTATTTTTTATCACTTGATTTTGGACGTCCCAGTAACACAATGAATAATGATTAATCTCTCTTAAAGCTCACTCTATTGTACGAACAATATCGAGTAGAGTCACTCAGCAAAATCGTTTTGATGTTTTTACATCAAACGCAAAAGCCGCCGCACGCCTGCAGCCGCGAGCAGTCTGTCGGTCGGACCCAGCATTCCGGAGAGATTCAAAAAGTATTCGGTGATGAAGAAATGGTTGTCATGATGATGTCAGGGCCCGCTGTATTGGCCCTCTTGGTAAACGTGGCGGCTTGGGTCTTTGCTGCATTGAACTGGACCAAATTTCGGTCGCCCCAAGTTTGAACTTTCTCCAGATCTTGATTAATTGCTGTAATCTGCCTGCTTGTGGTGATGAGTCTCAGTCGCTGGTAAGGATTTTTCTGATCTAAGGTGGGAGACAAGGGTACTGTCATCTGCAAAACTGTAAACAGGATTATTCGTTTCGTTTAGCAGGCCATTAATATAGATGAGGAACAGAGTTGGTGAAAGTATTGCGCCCTGAGGCACGCCCGCGTTGATGGTAAATGTGTGAGAGGTGTCCATTAACTGCAACGTGCAGAGATCGGTTCTTAAGGAAACTGGCAAGCCAGCTGCAGAGAGAGGCTGGCAGTCCGAAGAACGGCAGTTTATTGAGCAGTCCGTCATTCCAAACTCTATCGAATGCCTTTGAAAGATCCAACGCAATCGCTTGAGACTCTCCGTAGTTCTCAATTGCCCTACTCCATATTCGAGTGACATAGGCCAATATATCTCCTGTCGATCTCTCTTTGCGAAAGCCGTATTGATTATCGCTGATTATTCTTTTGTTCTCGAGTTACTTGAGTAGTTGCTGATTGGCTACACGTTCCATGACTTTGGAGATTATTGGAAGCAAGGCAACTGGGCGATAGTTTGAGGGCGTGGTTTTCTTGCCTTTTTTTGGAACAGGTTGCAATTGAGCGACTTTCCAAGAAGGTGGGTAAATCCCTTTTCCGTAAGATAGGGAAGAAAGCCTGGAAAGAACGGGTGTTAGTCCATTGGCGCAGTTCTTTAACACGATGACAGGTATTCCGTCCGGTCCTGATGCCTTTTGCGCATCTAGTTCTTTAAGGATTTTACGAATATCACGGTGATGAAACTTGACTTCTGCCATGGTAGTGTTGATGTTCGATATGGTGGGAAAAGTCTTGCCTTGGGGGAGGTCTAAGTTAGAGTGCGATGAAAACTTTTTGGCGATCATGTTTGCTTTTTCCTTGGCTGCCACGTTCGTCTGTCAAAGGTGGGAGAGACGTTTTTGTAAAGTTGTTACTTACTGCCTTTGCTACCGGCCGAAAATTCCTGGAACCATTGGGGCATTGCAAAAGTTTATTCCTGATCCTTTGATTGTGTTTGTCCTTAGTTTCGTCCACTACACGTTTGCATTCGTTTCTCGCTTCGACAAAATAATTGCGATTTTCAGCGGTCTGATTTTGCTGCCAGTACTTGTAGGATTGCTGTTTTCTACCTACAGCTCTTTCGCATCTTCTGTCGAACCAGGGCTTTCCTTTTGATGGTAACTTCATGGAATTTGGGATGTATGCTTCCATTCCTGAGGATATTACTTGCGTGATCTCTTCGCAGTAGACTGACGGGTCGTCAGTGCCAAAGCAGACGTCGAACCAAGAAAAATCTAGGTAGCACTCCCTTAGATCGTCCCAGTTTGCAGAATTGTAATGCCAGATTTTGCGAGGCAATTGTGGATCCTTCTGTATGAGGGGCAATTCACAAACAGTTGTAATAAGTTTGTGGTCGGAAGTACCTAATGGCGGACCAACTGTAATTATGTACCAGTCAGGATTGGTGGTTAGAAAAATATCCAGGAGGGCGGCGAATTCGCCCCTCTCTTAGATTCGAGTTGGTTCGTCTACAAATTGAGTAAGCCCGCAGCTGATTGCAAATGCTTCAGCTTCTCTACCTTCGTTGTAGGTCTTGGTGTGATGTTTGAACCAGTTGGTGTTGCGGGCATTGAAGTCTCCCAGAACGATTATTTCTGAACAGGGGTGATCGACCTGTATTGAGTCAAAAGTGGTAGCTAGTGTTGTAAAAAAGCTTTGGTAGGCTCTATCGCTCGGAGGGCGATAGAGACAACATATAAACTTGGTTAATCCCTTGGCGGTAAACTTGAGCCACATGACGTCAAGGTTGTTCGATTCGAGTGTTTCCGCGCGGTGACATGAAAGGTTGCTTTGGACAAAAAGGCATATTCCGAACTTATGTCTAAATCGGGTATGTAAGTCGTAACCAGGATAGGGGTAGTTTACTGTTGTTGTTGTAGAACATACTTGTGTTTCTGTAAGGGCTAGTATGTGTGGCCTATTTGCTTGCAGATGTTGGTGTACCGAATTTATGTTTGTATTTAGGCATCTTATGTTGGAGAAATCTATTCTAAATTGGTTCGATATCTTTGCTGTCTGTAAAATGCGGAATGAAAGGCTCCCAGGGCCACCCAGCGCTCGGAGATCCGAATGACCGGGGAGTTCACTTCCGGAATATTTTGATCCTGAAAGCATTATCATGCCCATATATTCCTACTGTGGAACCCGGAACCACCAGCTCAGAAGCGGAACGGGATTCGGGAAAACCACTTAGCGCTTCCCAGTTCTGGTGGGGTGGTCTTTCACCGGACGATGCGAGTAGGCGTATGCATCTACCACTTAGGGCCGTTTCCCCTGGAAGCATCGGCCTCAGACTCATTCCTTTGGCGGTCCCTAGTCTGACAGAGGTAAAAATGGAGTTTGTTGGATCACTCCCCAGTGATCAGCTCCAGACTTTGTACTTTAGTGTTCTCCAGCCTGGAGGAGGACGATGGGGTTTGATGGGCCACATCCCGTGGCAACTCGGTTAGCGGGGTCGTCACTCCCCGTAATCAAACTGCTCTCACCAGTTTGACGTTCCTGTTTGCTTATACAATGCAGCCCCCTCTTGTCACAAACTGTCATTGATCAGCTCCAGACTTTGCACTTCGATGTTCTCCAGCCTGGGGGAGGACGTTGGGATTTGATGGACCACATCCTGTGGCAACTCAGAATGGCGTGGGCATCACTCCCCGTAATCAATCTGCTCTCACCAGTTTGACGTTCCTGCCTGCTAGTTATTATTCATACCAATTATAAATATAAATAAGTAAATGTAGCACTATAACGTGCAACAAATTATTTATATAGGTGGGCACCTTATAAGACGAATTATTTTCTGACTAATTGTGTGACTAATCAATCTACTGAATACTTCGCCGTCACGTAATTCAGTAACATTAATATCCTCATAAACAGTAATTTATGAACTCCCACATAATTTCAAGTTATGAGGATTCAGATGTTGTGAAGTTCACCCAACTCTCCTTTAATATACATAATCCCTAAATGCTAAGACGACTGATATTACCCCTAAAATTGTAAGGAAATTAAATTGCGACCGCTTTCCAGACTAGAGTTGACACTGTCTATTCTGACTTTTTAAAACTAGTGATACATCCAGCCATCATCCTTAAAAATTGTGATTTGCAGGCATGGAGATCCACTGCCGACTTGGTCTAGCTACCTGATTAGTCGAATACTCATAATTAAATACCCATTTTGACAAAAAATTTGCGTTGTGTAGCCTCTATTTAAAACCTGGAATGTAAGATAGCTCATAGATCAAAAACCATAAGTAATTAATTTCTAATATTGATGAAAATTGTTTATCAAGCTATTTAGTATAACACTTTTTGAGGATATGTATGTCTAAGATTTGGCGCAGATCATTTTAAAGCAATATAAATATATTCATTTACAGAGATTAAAAAAAAAATTAATGAAGGTGATACCAAGTTTGTCTTATTAGATAACAATTAAATTTTCTTAAAATGTAAATAGGATGAAATGGGTACAGCGACAAAAACATAAATTTTCTATAAATTACAATTTTGTTATGAAACTTGAAAATTTTGCTCAGGAAACAACATGCGTTAATAACACAATAAATATAGAGAATTTGTACTTACTAAAGTGCTAGTTAACGTGAAAGCTGCGTTATCTATATATGCGGCTGGAACGCTCTGTAAAAATGATAGAATCTCTCCAGAATTTGTATAATTAAATTGGGGATCAATTAACTTTATCGTTCTTAAAGTGTAATCGGCTTCATTTCGTTGGTACGCCATAGGCGATAGAGCTGATCCACTTTCCATGATGGCTGCACGGTATAAACCTGATAATTATAATTATATTAAACCAGTAACATCATATTAGAAATACACTTTTAAGACACATTGAGTGAAAGAATGATACAATTTTTGAAATTTAAATGGGCATTTTGTCTCTTGTTAAATGTTTTAGTTTTGCTATCGATTCTAAATAAATTTCGTCAAATGTATCCCTAAAAATCTAAGATGTTCGACATTAAATAAAGAATATGTTATAATTCCATTAGTAGAGAATAGCTTTAATCTAACTAGATTAAGGTGGTAACAGCAAGGGTTAGTGATGAATATGAATTGTAGATAGGTATTTTTGCATTTAATGGATTTTCGGTTTAAGTTTTAAATCATCAACATGAATAACGTGAGCCTAAAAACAATCTGAAACCTTGAATTTATAGCTCTGCCTTACTAAACAAAGCCATTGTATTCGGATTAGACTAGACCAGAGATTTGTATCTCCATTGAGACATATAGAATCCACCCATCTCGCTTAGCGTCGTCATTTCGTCTACGATATGCCTATTTGGCCTTTTAATCCTGCTTAGATTTCTTTATTGTTCGTCAACAGAAAAAAAGTTTGGTTTGTGGTTTTAAATTACGAAAATTAAGATA
>JAEQML010066556.1:0-19881 GCA_016904865.1 Pissodes strobi | reverse complement strand
CAAATTATCTGTAAGTAATCCTACTATGCCGAAACTATATTGTCTTCCCAAGATTCATAAACCTGGGAAGGCAAAGCGTCCCATAGTCTCGGCAATAGGATCACCAACTTATAATATATCCAACTGGCTAGCAAACCAGTTTGAAAACTTACCTATAAAACAACAGAATTCAGGAGTACTAAATTCCTTAGATTTCATAAACAAAATTAAAGATACGATTCTTAATGAAGGTGAAATTTTAATCTCGTTTGATGTTAGCTCATTGTTCCCCAGTGTACCAATCCCACAGACCTTGCAATACCTTGGTGAATTACTTGAGATGAATAGTTATGATAACGAAATCAAACAAGAATATTTAACTTTAACAAAACTTTGCATGGATCAAAATTATTTTCAATACAAAAATAAGTATTACCAACAACTTGAAGGCACGGCAATGGGCAACTGTTTATCGCCGTTCTTAGCTAACCTTTTCATGAGTAAATTTGAAAACGAAATCAGTCAGGAGTTCGAATATTTTCCAAGGACATTTTGGATGACATTTTCGCGATTTTCGACACAAAAACCGCTAATGTTGAAGATTTTGTAACAAAACTAAGCAACCGTTTCCCCACCATTAAATTTACTTATGAAGTCGAGAACAATGGCCAGCTACCATTTTTGGATACTTTAGTGATTAGGAACGATAATAACACACTAGAATTTGATATTTACAGAAAAAATACTGCCACTAACCGATATATTCCTAATGACTCCTTCCACTGCGACCAACATAAAATGGCCAGCTTTCATTTTTTAGTACACCGTTTTGTTAACTTTCCTCTTAGCAGAGAAAGATTTAATAATGAAAAGAAAACAATTAGGAATAGAGCGAAAGTTAATGGTTTTAATACTAATTTAATAAATAAGCTAATTAATAGGTATTTGTTTAGAAAGACCATTCGTGATTCCACTTCTTCCGTTAATCAGGATGAAAATACAAAATATGTTTCGATACCGTATAATCCTCAGTATACTAGAGGACTCCAAAAAGTTTTTAAGGAAGTAGGTTTAAAATTAGTATACCACACTCAGTTTAACATTAAGGAATTATTAGGTAGTCCAAAGGACAAAATTGAAATATTAGAAAGAAGTGGAATATATGAAATTGGATGTATGGGTTGTAACAAAAAATATGTTGGGCAAACTAGAAGATCTATACAAACGAGATTCAAAGAACATATAGCTCATTTAAAGTATGGTAGAACAGAAAAATCAAGAGTTGCCGAGCATGCTTATATAAATTATAGACTTTGTAGCGAGCATTTTGAGTTCATAATGTTCATAATTTTCTGATTATTGTTTGGTGTCAGTCTGTTTGTTATAAGTTAGTCTACCAGTATTGCTAATCTAAGTTTTGGTGGGATTTAGTGAAAAGCAGAAAAAGCCAAATTAATTGAGTTTTCGTGCTTGTGAATACCGATAATCCATTATTTAGCCTAACAAAAGACTCAGGAATTTGGAATTTCCGGCGTCGATATCAGTGATAAAAACATTCAGAAATAGCATTGTCGCATCGCACTAATATAGCGTTAACGTTGGCGAGCTGAATGAACTTTATTATTTTGAATTTTTAAATATTTAACTGATAACTAAATTGATATAAGCTTAAAATGTTAAAGTGTTTTAAATGTGATTTAGTGTGAACTCAAAAGGAGGATAAAAATGCCCTATTTGGATTTCCTTGTGATTTTTGTGAAAAGTTAGTATGTAAAACGTGTACTGGCGTTATGGCTTCTGAAATTAGAGTCATTCCATCCCCAAATCGTGTCTTACTGCATGTTTGCCCTGACTGTAGAAAATTGCTAAAGAAGTACCATCTCTAATTGATAGAATTGACAATTTGGAGTCTGAAGTAAAGTTACTAAAGGAAAATTCTACTAATCTTGAAGAGGTTAACTATAAGATCTCTGAAAATGTAGATGTAGATTTGGTTGCAGACCAAATAGAAAGACAAGAACCAATAACTTCTAAAGTAGTTCAACTACATAGCTCTTTGCAAGCTGAGATTAAGGCTGAAATGGAAAATCAATCAAAAGTTATTTCAGAACAGCTACATAATATGGCCAATATTATCAAAGACTCAAATAAGGAACTTGTCAGATTTCTGTGTGATAAGCAACCCATCCAAAGAGAGGTTCTTAAAATCTCTGAGACAGCAGTAGCTGTAGCAGTTGATAAAGCTGCTGGCATTTTACAGAAAGGCGCTAAAAAACAAACGACTACTGAAGGAAAGGGAGGAACTTCTAATGGCATTAAAGGCACTAGCAAGAACCAAACCAGGCTAACGGCTGCCAAGAAACAGACATGGTTCTATGTAAATAATCTAGAAGTGGATACTACGGAGGAGCAGCTTGTGGATCATCTAAAAGAACACAGCATACCGACCTTGACATGCGAGAAGCTAAAGTCCAGAGCCCAACACTGTGCTTCATTTAAGCTGTCTGTGGAGCCTACCTATTCTGAGAAAGTTTATGATTCAGCGTTATGGCCGGAGGATACAACAATAAAACCTTTTATTTTTTACGGAAATGGGGGTCTGAGAAAATCACATCCAAGGCAGAATTTTTTCAGGAAACAGCAGCCTATTCAAGAAGGCAAGTAAAAACTAACAACTTGTCGTGCTACTATCAGAACGTCAGAGGCCTGAACACCAAGATTACTAGGTTGACATGCTCGGTAAGAACAGAAAATTATGATGTACTTATATTTACAGAGACATTTTTATGTCAGGATTTGAACAATAATGAACTGGGTTTAGATAACTATCAGATCTTTAGGTGTGACCGTTCTATTGATACAAGTACAAAGACCAGAGGTGGTGGGGTTCTAATTGCCATAAAAAATACTTTGTCGGCAAGTCAATTGAAATCGCCTTTTAATACTGTTGAACATCTTTTTGTATCTATAAATGTTCAAGGATCTAAAAAAATTATAATGGGCAGTGTTTACATTCCTCCCGCTTCGCCAGTTGAGATTTACGAAGATTACTGTATGTCAGTGTCCCATGTGCTTCAGGATGATGTCGCTGATACTACTGAAATTTTCCTGTGTGGTGACTATAATCTTCCTGGTGTGATGTGGATAAATGACGAACTTGGGGCAACTCCACAGGGTATATGTAATCAGCAGGTTACTTGTGTGTCTCACTGTATGGCTTTTTAATAGTTTGAAGCAGGTCAATTCAATTGCTAATGCCAATGGTACTTTTCTTGACTTAATTTTCAGCAACGCAGGAGTTTGTAATGTATCTGCCGCTGATTTTCCTTTACTTGGTGACATGCATCATCCTGCATTAGTATTTAGTTTTAATATGAATCTTGTTACGGATAATATGCAGTATGATTATGTCTATTACAATTTTAAATTGGCTGATTATGTCGGAATTAATTCGTTTTTATCCTATGTAGACTGGAATGCAATATTCCTAAATAATGAGACTAATGCTTGCGTGGATAGCTTTTATTTTATAGTTTATAGCGCGATTGAGTTATTTGTGCCAAAGAGAAGAGCAAAAAATTTGAAATTTCCTACTTGGTTCTCAAATGAATTAAAGTCTCACATTTTTTTAAAGAAAATTGCTCATAAAGACTTTCAAGTGTCTCTTTCAGCGAATGACTATTCGAAATTTGCTCAACTTCGAGCAAAATGTAGGTTGATGGCTCAAGATTGTCACTCGCAATATATATCGAATCTGGAAAACAATGTCCAATCAAAGAAAGAGTTTTGGAATTACATTAACTCTAAGAGAGGCAATTATGAGCTACCAAAATGCATGTCTTATGGAGAACAGAAAAGTGACTCCACAGGTTATTGTGAATCTTTTTGCTCAGCACTTCTCAGAGGCATATGTTCAGCATGATCCTAGTGTTGTGACTTTCACCTATGCAAAAACTGCGTACATACCTAGTTGTCAGTTTGATATAATTGAGGTATTTAACTGTATGGAGGAACTAAATGAGAATTTGC
Source organism: Pissodes strobi (assembly GCA_016904865.1). Taxonomy (NCBI): domain Eukaryota; kingdom Metazoa; phylum Arthropoda; class Insecta; order Coleoptera; family Curculionidae; genus Pissodes; species Pissodes strobi. The sequence goes on along the minus strand of JAEQML010066556.1, from coordinate 15,873 downwards.
CATGTGGCCCTGATGAGGTACCAACTTCTTTTATAAAAAATACTAAATGTACCCTAGTTCATCCATTATGTATGTTATTCAATTTATCAATGTCCACTTCTGTTTTCCCAGATATGTGGAAAGTAAGCTTTATTAGGCCAATATTTAAAACTGGGGATAGGACCAATATTGCAAATTATAGGGCAATTTGTAAGGTATCTGTTATACCTAAAATGTTGGATTCACTAGTAACATCAAAAATATCTCCCTTGCTCTCGAGTCTACTCTCACCAACCCAACACGGCTTTGTAAAGGGAAAGTCTACCATCAGTAACTTGTTAGTATACCAACACCAAATCATAAAAGCAGTCGAAGACCATTATCAAATAGATACTATATATACTGATTTTAGCAAAGCCTTCGATAGAGTGGATGTAAATATATTATTAAAAAAATTAGATGCCTTATGTGTCAGTAGTAGCCTGTTGGCTTGGTTGAGAAGTTTCTTAGAGGGGAGACGGCTGATTGTTAAAGTCAAAAATTTTGTTTCTGACCCCATAATAGTTCACTCAGGCTTACCTCAAGGAGGACACCTCTCCCCAGTTTTACTTAACTCTTTTATTGATGATGCAGATGATTGTATAAGTTTTAGTGATAAATTGAAATATGCTGATGACTTGAAAATATTTAAGGTTGTAAGGTCAATGAGTGACTGTATTGATTTGCAAAGGGATGTAAATAATTTTATAGTTTGGTGTCAAGTGAATCATTTAAATTTGAACATTGATAAATGTAGGGTTATTAGTTTTTCGAAGAAACAAAGGCCTATAGTCTTTCAGTATAAAATTAGAGAAGAGCTGTTGCAACGTGTCAATGAAATTAAAGACCTAGAACTAGAACTAGAACATTTATTCATTATAATTTACATTGTATTTGAACTACATCACTAGCTTAAGCAAGTCTAATATATTTTATTGCAACTGCTGTTACGCCTGGCGCAGTTTACCCATCGCCTTGGCCAGCAGGTGATGACACCCTAACATAGGGGGCTGGTTTTAAGCCTACTTAAATTACTAGGTCAGTGGTACTGCATTTTGTGTTGAACTTTACATGGGCAGCCCCTTCAAAGTCCTTATATGTAAAGATTGGCAAAAAGCTAGGTGTTGTAGAGTACTTATTGCTAGTTTGTGAGTTGGTGCTCGGGGTGAATGCAGGGAAAAGTGAGTAAAAACCCTGCTTAAATTGCTCTCAAGGAGCAGGAAGTCAGAAATTTAAGATTACTATTTACACTATGTACAAACATGAATTAATAGCACACATCTACCCAAGTAGATAGTAGGGGCTTAGCATTGTATGCTAAGTCTAATCCGGTATGAATGCAATGGCACCAGATAGCACGGGACGAGTCCCCCGGCGCCAGCTGCGGAGACATGGATGCTTCGGTGGCTTAGAATCGAATGAGTTGAAAGTTGAAACGATGCCGTGTGCGCATTTATACGAATGTTAGCTCTTAGATCCCTTGTCAGGCCCCGCCCCCGTGTCCGAACACAGGTGATTGGCCAGCAGGTAGCAGCTCGAGCACGTTGACCATCGGACAAGGTGATTCTGCTCTCCTGATACTTTCTGATTGAAGTTTATATGAGAATTGGCATTATAAAAGTTGTTAGAAAGTTATTTTCAAAAGTATTGTGTGCGTTTTAGCTTTCCTGTGGGAGACTGAGGTTAAGGCGGCCTAAGTTGCTTGAAAAATAAGGAAATTCCTCGGTAAATTGTCTCATAGGTGGTTGCTTGTTCCGGGTTGTACCTGCGATTCGCGATTTCTGATGTAAGTGGCGATCCCTTTATTTGACTTTCGAAGAACCTGCATGCGTGGTAGTCGATGTATTCCTCGACATAGTCGATTTTAGCCCATGCATGAAGGTCCTCTATCCTGACACGATCGTTCAGGGACATGGAAAACGCCGCTCGCAGGTAGTTGTTTTGAATTATCTGGAGCTTTTTCAGATGGCATTTTGCGACCGAACACCAGATTGGGGCACCGTACAAGAGAGCAGGCCTAACAATAGCTTTATAGAGGGTAAGCTTGTTGGCGGGGCTCAGGAATGACCTGGACGCGACCAACAGGCTTAGACTCTTTTTAATCATAGCGTTTTTTGATATGACAGCTTGAATGTGTTTACTGAAGTTCAGTTTACTGTCAAGTGTGATACCTAAATACTTGACTTTCATCTTTGGTAGGATTTCAGTATTCCCTACTACTAGGGGTGTAATGGCAATGTCTTTACGTTTGCGCGTAATTATAATCAGGTCCGTTTTAGACATGTTGAGATTGACCTTCCACCTTTCATAGTAGGGGATAAGAATGTTTAGGTGATCGAGTAGATTCATTAAAGACCTAGGTGTAACGTTTAGTTACGACTTAGGTTTCTCAACGCACATCCAAAATATGTGCAATAAAGCAATGAAACTGTTGGGTTTTGTTTTTAGAACTTTGAGGGACTTTAAGAATATTTATGCTCTGAAGAGTGTCTATTGTGCTGTAGTCAGATCTATTCTGGAGTACGCCAGTTGTATATGGTCACCATACTATAAATGTTTTATTGAATTAATTGACAGGGTACAGATGGGTATTCCAGTTGAGCATATTGATTATGGTGATCTGTGCACATTATTGGGTCTAGAAAGTTTGGAGCAGCGCAGGATAAACAATGACCTCTGTTTTCTCCATAGGCTGTTTGATGGCCTCATGGATTGCTCATCATTGTTGGGTGCAGTTGGATTGCATGTGCCAGTGAGATATATACCAGGCAGTCTGCGTTGTTCCATGTATCATATCATGGAACCAATTATGGATTCTTCTGTCCACTTTCACGAATGTGCAGAGAGGCTAACGGTTTACCTAAGTCAGTAGATATATTTCACACCTCAATATCTCAGTTTAAGAGGAAATTAAGAGCTTTGGGACCTACTTGGGTCAGTTGTTGAAATATGACTTTTAAATTGTATTTTTATGCTCACACCTCGTACATGTGTTCTTTGTTATTTTAACGTATTTCTATTATTTTTTCTTGTAATTTGTAAAATGGCTTGTCCGTAAATAAATATTTTTTTTTTATTGGTTGATCAAGCGTGACTAGTGGGATTCCAGGATTGGTTCTTTTTAGTTCCGCTTGATTAAGCAAACAGTAGTATAAAAGAGAGTTAGGTAGATTTTAATTTTAGTTTTAATCATCTCCTGATGATGCTAACATGGTTAGCGAAACGCGCGTCGAGTGCAAATATTCTGTTTCGGTATTGTGGATAAAACTCTGTTTTAGTAATGAAAATAAAATAAGTTAGGCTTCTCTGGGTCCGTTGGCTCTCAAATCAGCATGTATGCTCTCACATACCCAGGTCTCGACAACTATGTAAGGTTCACCAACAGTAACCACTGTATACTTCTCACAAGTGGTTGGTTACGTAATGTAAGGTAAGATGCTAGAATCACGAGCACCACAAGCAAGCTAGCAGACAGCTAGTTAGATTGGTAGAGGTAACATTAAAACGCTAAAAAGATAAAACTTCTAAAACACTAGACGCAATTCATTGGCTGTACCTGTGGCCAGCGCAGCGGTTCAATACAAAAACCCCAGTTAATTATTAATTACTTAATCGCTTGAGCTTAATTACTTAAGCGAAAGGAGAGTTCTTTGGCATAGCCCCCCAGCCAGCAAGATAAAGCTTTATTAAATCACTAACCCCCTAATTTAATCTTGCAATAATATCAAAAATATATAATATAATAATATAAGACATTGATAACCCCCAAAATGAGAATATCATTTTATAAAGAGTAACCCCTTTAATATTTTAGAATGAAATGGAGTGAAGTGACCCGAGTTGTGGCAACACAGGCATTTTAAACAATGTAACGAAGCCCCTTACAGTATGAATAGCAATATTACTAGAAATTATGAAAATAGTCAGTAGGTTATCTCTAAAAGAACTTGTTAAGATGGCGCCGAACGTGACAGACGTAAATTGTGGCTTGTGCAATACAAAGTGTAGTTCTTCCTCATTTGCATGCAATAAATGCACAAAATGGTACCATTCTAAATGTGTAAAGCTGTCTGTGCAACAACTAAATCAATACTACAAGGAGTTGAAGCAAATAAATGGTGAAAGATGGTTTTTGTGAAAAGTGCTCCAATATTGAGGTTAGATCTACTGAAAATCAAAACAAACACAAAAAAGTCGAAAATGCTTCTGATTTCCCTAATAATTCGGAGGATATATATTCTCTTAATGATGTGATGTCGGCAATAACCGAAATGAAGAACAAGCTGCTTGAAATGGACCGTAAATATACCGACCTGATGGAAAAATACAAGGAACAAGTTGAAGTAAACAAGGGGCTTCAAGATGAAATAAATGTGTTGAGGATTAAACTGGACACCCAAATTAATCGAAATGAGCAACAGGAACTTAAGAACAATGTAATTATGACTGGCTTACCTGCCTCTGAAGGTGATGATGCAGAACTGGTACGATCTATGAGCAACGTTTTGCAAACCAAGATTGGGAAGTTTAAAACCCTTAGACTTGGGAAGCGAACATCCACAGCTGAGAAACCCACACTCTTGAGAGTATGCTTTGAGATCGAAGGCGATAAACTAAATCTAATAAAGGCCCAGAAAAACAAACGAATAACCACAACAGACCTTGGCATGTCTGTTCATTATGAAATATATATGAATCATGACCTAACCAAAACTAATCAAGACCTGTATAAAGAAGCCAGGAAATTTGGAAAAGCAAATGGGTATAAGTTTGTTTGGATTAGAGATGGTAAAGTCTACATTCGAAGAGACGAACGGGCCAAGGCTTACCTAATCAACAGTAATGAGGATCTAAAAAACTAAGTACTCAGGACAATGAAGAGAACCAGTCACTTCGCATATACTATGTCAATGCACAAAGTATTCGTAACAAGCTTGATGATCTCCATACCCAAGCGAAACTCACACACTTTCATGTGTTGGCCATAACAGAAACCTGGTTATGCACCAATGAAACGAAGTACTACCAAATTAGGGGATTTACTGCAGTACATTCCTGCAGGTCTGGAAAGGGAGGAGGCGTGTCTGTATATATTAGGGATGAATTAAGCTTTAAAACCTGTGATTTAATTGAAGGTGAGGAAAATCTTAACTTTGTTAGTGTTTTTGTATGTGATTTTAATCTAATAGTAAGTGTTTGGTATAGGCCACCTAGATATATCTTTCGGGATTTTTTAGAAAAATTTCATGAAATGTTACATAAGGAACGGAGGAAAGCAATAGTGGTGGGTGATTTTAATATTGACCTTTTGGAGACCATCAACCCTGATACTGTTGAATATAAAGGCATAATTGAATTGTTAGGGTTTAAAATAGAGAGCAACATTCATGTAAACAATGCTACCAGAATTTCAAAGAACAAAAAGTCATTAATTGATCATGTACTCTCAAATAAAAATTTAAATTGTACAGTAAATGTTAGGGATGATGCTATAGGTGACCATAGACAACTTTATATAAAGATTCTTCAGCCGGTAAAAATTTTTACACCTAAGGTAGGGAGGCATGTTGAAATTTTGAACTCTTCCAAATTTCAAAGTAAGTTTGAGGAATTGACTTCCACCAGCGATGTTGACTCAATAGAAACTCTAGTAAATACAATACAAATGGCAAAATCTTATGCAACTCAAACAAAGGTAATTAAACAAAAAGAGGGCAATGATTGGGTTACTTGGGAATTTCTTGAACTTATAAAAAAAAGAAATAAACTGTATAAAATGAAACAAAGTCAACCTAATAATGTTGAACTCCTAAGGGAATTTAATCAAACTAAAAATATAGTGACAGAAAAAAAGAAACTTAAAAACCAGATTTTTTGAAAATGAATGGAATCATGCAGGTAATAATTGTAAAAAGCATTGGAAGGTCATCAACACACATATGAATCCAACAAAATCAAACCATATTAAAACAATTGAGAGCATGAAGGTAATATAATAAGTGACCAACAACAAATTACTAACATCTTTGCTGATTATTTTTCGGGGGTGGGAAAAAGCATATCGGATTCGGTGGCTTTAGAAAGGCTGAGCAAGAATGATAATGTCATAACTGGGGAAATTTTTAATGAACACTCAATCTTCATGAATCCAACAGATATACAAGAAATTTCAAATATAATTGACAATTTAAAAAAGCAATCATCCCCAGGTTATGACAGAATCACGGTTAAGAATTTAATTTCTATTAAAAATGTAGTCGTTCCTATTCTGGTAGGATTAATCAACAACTTATTAATAAGTGGCATTTTTCCGGAATCTTTGAAATTGGGTAGAATAAGTCCTATTTATAAGTCTGGCCCTATACAGTAATAAGTACCTTTTCAAAGATTGTAGAGATGGTCATACATAAAAGGATACGAGGTTTTTTGTCCCAAACCATAGAACTTGATAAATACCAATACGGTTTCATCAAAAATAGCAGTACATTGAGTGCCACTACAGATTTTATTAACTTTATAAATACTTATCTAGACAAGGCAGACCATGTTCTAGCTATATACATCGACTTAAAAAAGGCTTTTGATGTTGTTGATCATTTGGTTTTGCTTTCTAAATTGGAAATGATGGGGATGAGGGGCAATGCTTTTTCCTTGTTAAAAACATACCTCACTGGTAGACAAAATTATATATGCATAAATGATATAGAATGTCAAAAGGTAATAAGTAAAGCAGGTGTGCCACAGGGATCAGTCCTTGGCCCTCTTCTATTTTCATTATACATGCTATCATTGGGTGAGGTAAGGTTGAGTGGTCGATACTTCATGTTTGCTGATGATATGGTATTGTTGTACAGACATGAAAATACTACAATTCTGCAAAACATGGTGAATACGGATTTGAGAATATACTACAATTGGCTTTTACAGAATGGTCTTAGACTCAATGAAGGAAAAACGGTTTATATGCACTTTAATCAAAAAAACTCACTTGACATTAATGATCTAGAAATACAAATAAATAATTATGGAATTAAATTATAATGATCATATACAGGAAATAATAAATAAAATAACACCAATGATGGGAGCCATTCATAAAATTAAGGAGTTTCTAAATGCCAAAAACAAAAACCTGATATACATTGTAGCCAATGTCTGTCGAATTTAAGATATTTAATACCAATATGGGGATCTTGCAGTTCTTCAAACTTTAAAAGGATTCAAGTTTTGCAAAGTAAAGTCATTAAAACAATCCACAACCTTGACTATAGAACACACACAGAGATTTTGTATAACAATTTGTCTTATGATCCTGTTTCTTTAATTCTAACATTTGGGAGGTGTAAGCAGGTGTATAAAATTCAAACTGGTTTATTAAAGTCAAATATTGAATTAATTACAACTGATGTAATTCATAACCATGAGACCAGAACTAGAACCAACATACACCTCACAAATGTACGAACAAATCGTGGCACTATGAATCCCATATCACAGGCAATTCACAGTTTTAATGAACTACCCATAGAAATAAAACAACTTCCATGCAGAAGATTTATTAAGAGTGTTAAACAACATTTAGGTCTGAAGTAGACATTATAATGTGTTATTGTTATTGTCAGGTGTTTCAGTGGCTAGGATATTTTAATATGGAGCTTATGTTTGTAACATTTTATCTCAAAAATAATTTAATTTAGTGTTTTATAAATATATACATTTAAATCTGTCTAATTTTAGAAAGTGCTCCGATACCAGCGAAAGCTGTTTAGGGGCTGAAGAATTTTAAATTTTGAATTTTAAATTTTATAAAATTTTATATTTTATATTTATAACGATGTAAAACAACTGATATTGTAATGATATTTTTTTTTTCTTCAATAAATTAAAAAAAAAAGATATTTCTAGTTTAACTAAGACTTTAAAAACTATGTTTTAGATAGAAGTTTGATTAAAGTGGTCAAATCAGAGAGTAATCTAATGGAAAACATTCTAATTTACAAATTGTTAGATTAGAGATAACGTTTAAGTTTAATTAGGGATATTAAAACCCCTTTGCAATTAGAAGATAACATAATTTAATGGTATTTAGCCATTATAGATTATCTTAAGAGAAAATATAAGTTTTTTCCTTTAGGAACATTAAATTCATGAATACATTCTTAAATACTGTAATATAACGTACCCGGGCCTGTTCAACATAGTTGAATGAGATAAGTTGTGCTTTGTCTTTATTTTGCCAATTAGGGGTTCGCGAGACTATGGTCTCGGTCTCGAAAACGAGACCGAGACCGAGACCTGGAAATTAGAATCGAGACCGAGACCAAGGTAACGAGACTCTCGGTCTCGGTCTCGAAAAATATTTTTATTTGTTGAATTTTCAAAACTTATTTTTCTGAAAAAATTAATTTTTTATGTATGCTATTGGCATGCCAACGGGGTAAAATCCACCAAAAAATTGAAAAATTGTGCAAATCCGGGTATAACGCTTGTTTATTTTAAATTGGGCTGTTTCTTTTTAAGTTTCTAGAAGAAAGGTTGTACTGTTATGTACATAATATGTAATTATGTAGATAACTTATTTTGAGCCATTTCCAAGCAATAGACAGCTATGAGTTTTCACATTTTTCGTAATATCTACAAGGTAATAAAACATCGCGAATCCCTTAAATCAACTGGATATCTGCTTCTGATACAACCGTGTCAGATTAGTATATTAAAAGATGAATGGCCACTTTTGACCATATCCATTTATACGGTATATACCATATACCTATACAGAGTGTCACAAAATTAGTGGACGAAGCATTAGCCCTGTAGTTATTGGTCAAAAATACCTTTTTTTTTCGATAAACATATATCGAGAAACGCCCCCTACGGGAGCTAGGGCCTCTTAACGGTGGGCCCCTAAAGATGTTTTTTTTCTAATTATTTCCAAAATTGTGTCAAATAGAGTTTTTAAATTTTGGAATTCCCCTAAGTACACTAAGTTTAATATTTAGAATTCGGAAATGGAATAAGAAATAGAAAATTTTAGTCAGGTCAGGTGCTTAACATTTTGGGAGTGAATATAAAAAATTAACGTCAACTTTTTTGTTGGCTATTTTTTTATTTTCCTTACAAATTTTGAAAATTTTTTTTTTTTTGGGTAAAAAAGTGCTTCTTATTTCGTATGATTAAGACGCAGGGTTTTGAGAAAAACGGATTATAAATGTATTCCGACTGCCAAAAACGGGTGTAAATTGAATGCTATAGTTTATCAAATTTTGAAAATCTGTCATCACTTTTTTCTGGAACAAGTGTTTCTACTATTTTATAATAATATGAAGTTTTGTAACGTCAAAAGGAATTTTTGGGGAATATCAAAAATTATAACCTTCATTTTACACCCGTTTTTGGCAGTCAGTATACTTTAAAATCCGTTTTTCTCAAAAACGCTGCGTCCTAGCGAAACAAACTAAGAGGCACTTTTATGCGAAAAAAAAATAAAATTTTCAAAATTTGAAGAAAAAATATATAAAAAGTTAGCCCAAAAAAAAAGTTAATTTTTAGATTCACCCCCTAAAATGTTCGCACCTGACTAAATTTTTTTATTTTTAATTCCATTTTTAAATTCAGAATATTAAAGTTAGTAGAATCCCAAAATTTTAAAACTCTATTTTACACCGTTTCGGAAATAATTAAAGAAAACCATACTCAGGGGCCCATTTTTAAGAGGCTCTAGCTCCCTTCCCGATATATATTTATAAGAAAAAATTTAGTTATTTGTCCACTAATTTCGCGACACCCTGTATACCGTTAAATTTTAGTTTCAAAATAAATAAATGTTTCCATATAATACAGAATGTTTGAAAATGACATCACTTTGTATGGCTACGCTACAACTGATAAGAAATGTAAAAAATAAGAAGAAAAAGCGTTGAATTTGACAATAAAATTGACATAAATCGGTCCCTAGTTTTTATGTGTACATACTTAAAAATCCCTATCACATACCTACCTACATTAGAGGTTAGCATTTTTATATCAAAACAACAATTTAGAAACTAACATGAAATATATTAAAATATTATTAGGTACCTATTTAAGTTAACTATTATTATCCAAGCAACTGTTGCAAACAAAAAATTCAAAATTATTTAAGAAGTTTATCCCTAATATCACATCTACACCAAGAACTGATACACAAAAGACACTTATTAGATGTTTCATTAAACTTAACATTCCGAAGTAACGTTTGTGTTATTAACGAAATAAAACGGTAAATTATTTAATTACTTTTTATTTGCTCAAACCGAGACCGAGACCAAACCGAGACAAGACCGAGACCGAGACCAAGGTAGTCTCGGTCTCGAGCTTCGAGACCCGAAACCGAGACCGATTTCTAATTGTTATTCTATGAATATTTTCAAAAGCATGCTCGGCAACACTTGATTTTTCTATTCTACCATACTTAAAATGAGCCATTGTTGATAACTTACATTATGTTTGCGGCGGCTATAGTGCCTCAGACGTGTTAACAAATAAAAACAATCAAAATTATTAAATTCCTTCGCCATTTTGTCAGAAAAATTTGTGAATGGGATATGCAATTGGCAGTACTTTCTTCAGAAATATCAAATTTTTGGGTTAGTTATCGTTCCTAATTACTAAAGTACATTCACATACCTGTACCACACAACTGTTCCATACTGCGCGTAGTGAAATATTAGTAGAATCATAAAAATTAATCAACTGCAACGGGACAGTGGAGCCCTTTTCCCCAAACCTTGTTACGCCTCTAATATATTTATAAAAATAACACATATTTTTAACAAAATTCGCCTTTGCAAACAAAATTGGAAAATATGCGAACTCCTGACTGATTTCATTTTCTAATTTACTCAAAAGATTAGCTAAGAACGGCGATAAACAGTTGCTCACTGCATTGTCTTCTAGTTGTTGACAACAGATATTTTTATATTGAAAATAATTTTGATTCATGCAAAGTTTGGTTAAAGTTAACGAGTTAACATTATTATTATTTAGATTATTTTTTTCTGATTTCTGCATGCTTCTCTAACAAATCTTTTACTAGGAAGAAGTGGAATACAGCTTTCTGTATTTTACCTACAATATCAATTAAGTTATTCCTTGGGGAAGGCAATACAAAATTCAGACCTTTATTAAAAAGATTCAATTCAGCTTTATCAACAGATCAAGAAGATTGGTTTTCCACAAAGTTTACGACTTCCTGAGAGCTATCAGACTTAGGTTTCATTTTCCTGTTTTTTTTTAGTTTCTTATTGATATACGTTATATTCTTGGTTTATTTTGTATCGATTACTAAGAACATTTTTCTCTGGAACTCGCACCATTTTTTTTTTATATTCAATATTTGTTAGTGTAAATGTTAGCTTTATTATTATTATATAGTCTATATGCTACCCCGATTTAAACATACTTCGTATACAGTACAGATCTTTGATTTCTAAAACCAGCTACTTTTGTCTGGCAAAAGAAGGAACTATTTCTGTAACGGAAGAATATGCATGTAAAATAATTTTAATAAAATTTGGAAAAAGATTAATTTTTTTTCAAGACATTAGAAACCAAAAATCTGCGCTCACTAGCCTAATCTTGGTAAACATCTTACGATAAAATCCGTGAAGCCATCTCAATGATTGCACTTCTCCAATCCGCCCCTAATCAGGTCACCCACTGAGGACGCTGTTGCAGCTACCATTTCGTCCCGATTTTACGTATTGTGAGCCGGTAGCACTGTGAAAGCCCCCGGTCCAATCCCAGCCTGATTGCTGACCGCTACTACGGACAGTTCTGATAGTGCGCCGCGCACCGGTAGCCCCCTGATCTGCATACAATTTTTATTTAATATACATGTGTACATATTCACATACACACATACTATATATATACGTATGCACATGCGTAAACCTTCACTTCGATGACGCTTCAAATTTTAACAATTTTTTTCAAGTAGATAAATGTCCCAGGTCAGATGCATGTTTCAAAAAGTAGAACAACTTGTCAAACCAACTAAACTAACCACAGCTAATTTAAACTAATCAAAATTAACCCAAACTAACCAAAACTACCCCAAACCAATCTACACTAACCCAAACTAACCAATACTACCCCCAAATTAATTTCCACAATCCCAGACTAACCAAAACTAACCCAGACTAGCCCAATCTAACCAAGACTAAGACTAATCAAAACTAACCCGGACTAATTCTAATTAACCAAAGTAAATAAACAAGCGCGCTACGAGCTTGAACCACTCTGCCTAAACAAAACTAAAATTAACCCAAACTTACAAAACAAACGCACTACGCGCGGTACTCTCTTAACTAATCCAAATGAAACAACCAAGGGCGCATTTATCTATCTTACTTTTCATCGTCAAGAAACGGCGGTTTGCAAAACTCAAACCAACAAATTATTATTATTTATATTTGATTCGGTACACGAAGCATTAATTTAAAATAAACAAAAAACCATGTGCATGTCACGACAACTGTGGATCATTCATAATGACACGGGATTGTAGCCACCCAATTTAAAAAAACAAACAACACAAGCCTATTGCAAAAACCGACAGCAGAGCTATCAAATCAAGCGGACATAAATTTGGTATAAAATCGGTCTTGCTACTTAATTCTTAATTATAGGATAATTATATGCTGATTTAATATATCTGGGTGTAAACGCAGCCCAAATATGCAATATAATATTTTACCAATATCAGTGTGATAAAGTTGGCCCTTGCTTATCAAAGGTGCCGCGCTTAATTTTCGCAGCTATATTCTTCTTTAGGCTATGGTACTGTTCTATCCAAAATGAAAAAAATGAGAAGTTTTTATAAACAATGGCTTTTCCTTATACACTCACATAAACCCCCTCATTCGGAGTTCTTAGCTACCATATTGCTGCGAATCTGTAAACTTTGTACATTTTTACAATTTATAATGAAATAATTCAGTTAATATAAATAATTTTAGGCCTTGATTCATTTTAATTGGAGCATAGAATTTACTTAATACTCTCGTATTAATCAAAATTGGAGCTTACCTGACTTCACCTTTTGGACATCGGAAAAATGGAAGTCCACACCTTGCTTTGTTAAACAACCATCATCAATACAACAAACAAAACAAACAAATAAACAAGGTGAACAAACTGACAATAAAACAATCACCGTCAAACACACAAAAAAAACGATACACAAATTACATTAAAATTATTATGCCTTATCAAATAAATAGTTTTGCAAGATTCACTCTGTACGCTTGCTGACAATATTACCCATACCGCTCCAAACTTTAGCGGTGTAATGCTGGATTGTTGGTGCTGGTGCAAAGTTGGATTTCAATTTAATTTTATGTAGATGCCTTATTGTTCTGCTATAAATATGTTTGGCTATCTTTCTTAAATTGGGTATTACTTATTTTTAAGTGGTTTATAAAAGAGAATTTATAGTGCCTAGTGTAGCCGAAGAGCGTATTTATAGTGTTTTTAAAAATATATATAATGCCAGAATAGTAATACAATTCCTTAGTGCGGTCCTGACAAATATTTATGTTGACGAGCGTTTGTTTACGCTCTTGACTTGGATTTGTGTAATATATTATAAAGAACCAATTTCGCAAGTTTTTAAATCTAAACTAACGTAAAAACAATGCAAAGTGAAATAAAGACCGATAAATAAAATAAGTTATGGATTATTAAACAATCTTTGTATCTACCCTGAATGCAGCACAGTATATCACTAAAACTAGTTTCTTCATTGATTCTTTAGGGTTATCTACTAATGAATTTATTTGCCATTATGATCGGCATTAAGCATGACAATATAAGATATTTACTATTTAGTCCCTTTTGAGACCCAGTACTACTGAGAAAATCTTTCCGAACAATTCTCTCCACAGTGAAAGATGTGGTGGGGTGTGGCTGTAATATTTAATGGTTGAGAAACACATTAAATTTCCTTAAGTAGCCATTTCGAACTGGTTATTAGATTTCCTTTATATTCGTTTTATTTATCTTCGAATTCAAATTCAAAAACACTTTAGTGTCGACAAAACATACTGGTTAAACATGGCAAAGCATGTTTAAATAGTATGATAAGGAATTCGGGATATATAAATATAAAAAAACAAGTAGTACAATCACAGAAATATAAATTACTTAACAAATTATTAATTTTATAGATTTATATAAAAATGTGAATTAATAGCGAAATTGAATTCTTCACCTTTAAAAGTGATCAGAATGAAAGCGACATTAACCTCTAGTCATTAGCATAGCCCTTATTGATAGTAAGTCTTCTCCTGAAATGTATGGTTCTGGAACGGCAGCATTAATATTACTTTCTGGGAACCAGCTTCCATAATTCGCAGGCCTACGTTTTTAAAACCTTTTTCTGACTTTCGATTCAGCCGGAAAACATTACTTTCGAGTATGATCGCGCACACTATACCTGCACGGACCAGCACAGCGCAAACTTGCATCCTGCATAGCATCGCACACTTTACCAGCACATACCAGCAACATTAGCCAGTATATATTTCAATTGTCATGTTGTCAGGTAGTAAGTAGTTGAGAGTGCAAGATTGGAAATGTGTAGTTCGGAGGAAGAAATTTTTATTTTAGCCATGTTGTGTGAAGAAGAGGAGGGAGAGGAGTAAGCTAAGAAAAAACGGAGATTTTGGGTTTATCCTATAAATAAAAAGAGGAAAGCAATATGGTGAATTTCATCATTTGTTTCCTGAATTAAAGATACGAAGAAAAAATGATTCATTATTTTCGAATGTCACAAAACAAATTTTATGAGCTCTTGAATATCATTCGTTCTCACCTACAGCACCAAGACACAACATTTCGTAGGGCAGTGTCTCCTGAGGAAACACTTGCAGTATGTTTAAGGTAAGTAAATAGTAGAGATAACACTGATAAATACAAAAAAAATAGTTAGATTTTTTATAGAGATGTTACATTAGTTAGATAACATAATGCAAAACTAATAAAGACAATAATCATTCAGATTCACTTTCTTAAATTGGTCAAATTCACGGGATCTGAGTTACGGAGTGTGTTTTTCTGTTGACTGTGCTGCTGTTCCGGGTATCCCATTGTTGGTGTAAAGTGGCTGCTGGGATGAGGGATGCGGAGTATATTTTGGTGTTGACTGTGCTGCTGTTCCCGGTATTCTATAGCTGGCGTTAAGTGACTGCCGTAGTTGCTTGCGGTGATAAGAACCGTCTTCATAAAATTGACTATTTGGCGGTAGGCTTGAGAGAGTATATGAGATGCGGAGATCTGGTTGTTATTCTGAGGATGGGTATCCTGATAGTGCAAGATCCGGTATTAGAAATATATACCCTCATCTGTTATTTGACGATGACAATGATTATATGTTAGCTAATATTTACATTGATAAATCGCAAATGGGTTGCCTAGCTAAATCGCGTGTCGATGCCGTTAAATAATATAAATTCTATTTAACTTTTTTGGAACAACTTCCCCGATTTGTTATTCAAAAAAAAAACTAGCAGTAGCTGAGAGAATGTGACACAAGGAATTGGAGAAATATAGGTTGCTTACTTTCCTCTCAGCACAACTATGAAGTTGCCAGGTATAAACAGGTGAGCAAGCGTTATTAATATACCCCCATCAGTTATTTAATCGAATTTTTCACGAAATGTAAGCTTATTTTGTTCCCTGCACAACAGTATTAGGTTGTCTTGGCAAAAGTTTGTCACATCCATGGTTGCCTAGATTTTAGATGTTAGGTTTTGACCTCGAGCGTAGGGAG
Organism: Pissodes strobi; assembly: GCA_016904865.1. NCBI lineage: Eukaryota > Metazoa > Arthropoda > Insecta > Coleoptera > Curculionidae > Pissodes > Pissodes strobi. The sequence goes on along the minus strand of JAEQML010066556.1, from coordinate 44 downwards.
TGACGGGGATCCAGAGAGGCAGGTGTGCGCCAGGCAGCTGCTGA